>JAJAGP010004210.1:37544-54400 GCA_025084515.1 Ancistrus triradiatus | reverse complement strand
ATATATCCGATCTCCTGATCTTATATGTTTAATAATGTATGATTTATTCCAACTTGATTCTATTCTACAATATCTCATGAGTGTCCACACCGAGTTAGAAGCAGATCTTTTGGTGACCACTTTACTGAATAATATTATAATGCATGCATATAGACCTGAGGTTCTATCTCAATTAGATCTTATAATATAGCATTCATTCCAACTTGATTCTATTCTAGAATATCTGCTGAGTGTCCACACCGAGTGTGAAGCAGATCTATGGTGGAAATTTACATTTACAGAATTTAGCAGACGCCCTTATCCAGAGCGACTTACAATTGATACAGTCTTACAATCCAAGCAATTGTGGGTTAAGGGTCTTGCTCAAGGACCCAACAGTGGCAGCTTGGCAGGGGTGAGATTTGAACCCTGGACCTTCTGGTCCAGAGTCCAGTACCTTAACCACTAGGCCATTTTAATGTCTACTTTTATTATCAATGCATGCACGTAGATGTTTTATGTTAAAAAAAAGCAGTTACGTATTGCGACCTTTACATTTCATATTTTAGTCAGCTAAAGCTACTGTAGATTTAGTCGGCTACAATCTTATTATAATTGGTCGAAAACTCGACTAAAACTAAAAAGAATTCAGATGACTAAATTGTGACTAAAACCAAATTACATTAGTCAAAAGACTATAACTAAAACTAAATTAAAATTTGCTGTCAGAATTAACACTGGTTGTTCGGATGCGTTAAAATCAGGCTGACCAATCAGAGCTCGGTTGTCAGGCAGAACAGCTCATCCTCCAAGAAGCAGAGCATAAGAGTGTATAACAAGCAACATGCTGCCTATAAAAACATGGATATTAAAGAAAAGATCTGGTGGAATAGAACTGAAAGACTGGAGAATGATGGTGAAAACCTCACAGTGACTGTATGGAGCTGTTTTCTTGTTTATCTAAGTTCATTCTAATCTGTCCATGCCCAAGAACACACAAAGTAGAGCTTCCTGCACTAATCTTTCTTCTTGTCCTTGTTTTTTTAAGTTGACAATGTGAAAAAGACACAGAGATTTCACCGTGACACATTAAGAGAAGGGAAATTAAAGAAAGCAATAGCAGACAGGGAGTTTGAGGGTTTAGACAAAAAACAAAGTGTGAAGGTCCCCACTTGGTGTGAGAGTCCCACCACGTTACAAATCAGATCCTTTTTTTGTACAAAAAAATAAATAACTAAAATAAATCATACTCTGTGTGAATAGGTCTTAAGACCCTGTCTACACTAGGTCATTTCATGCGTCTTCAATATAAGGATTGGATCCACATAGGGCCACAAAATGTGTCTGTAACTGCACCCCAAGACGCAGCAATATCCAATTTGAATCGGATTGCTCAAACCACTTCAGAACGAGGTTCGAGACTGTACGGCTGGAGAGACAAAAACTGGGAACTCGCAGAGCCAGAAGACACGATTAAATTTTTATAAGTACTTTGGACAGATATCACTCTCCAGAATAAACGGCAGCATGATAAGCTCCCAAGTTTGCGCTCTCTTACCCAAATTGATCTGTGTGCTTGTTATGGGTGCAATCAGCGTCACTGCTGTATTAAATATGTTCATCAGCATCTGCTACTAAACATTAACTGACAAAGTTGGCACCTTTCTCGTAGTATAAAGGAATTTAAAGAGATTATGTAACAATAATCATGTCTGCCATAGCCACCAACTTTTGCTAATAAAAGCACAGGAAGGGGGTGGTCTGGGGTTATGGACAGATTTACATATTACACAGGATACAGCAATCGGATTTCAATCTGGCTGCATTAGACTAGCAAGTATAAATGGGGTATAACCCTAATCCATCACTGAGTGCGTTTACATGCACTTAATAATCCGATAACTGCAGAAAGTCAGATTTTGTCAGTAATCTGATCACGGAGTATACATGCACTTGAGTACATTTACAGCATTTAGCAGACGCCCTTATCCAGAGCGACTTACAATTGGTACAATCTTACAATCCAAGCAATTGTGGGTTAAGGGTCTTGCTCAACGACCCCAACAGTGGCAACTTGGCAGAGGTGGGATTTGAACCCTGGACCTTTTGGTCCATAGTCCAGTATCTTAACCGCTTGGCTACCACAGTCCCATATTGAGTAATTGAGCAAAATGGGAAACCTCTGAGTTTACATGACCCAGGCAATAATCAGACTTCTATTTTGCAAACCGCCAAAAACTCAAAGAAAGAAGCGGCACAAAATTCAATTTTTAATATTCAACAACCAAATTCATCATTTTCTTGAGTATATATTGCATTCCAGTGCCTCAAGCAAAGTTTTCGTTAGCTGTTTAGCGAACACTGCATTTAATTCCAGGGCTGACAGATCCCACAAGAGAATCTAAGAGAAATGAACCAAAAATAAGCAAAATCTTTCCTCTTGCCGCTCTGCACAGACTGCCAAATCCGGTAACTGGTATACGTGATATGAGAAATCAGATTACTGGAGTAAAACCCAGCTCTTTTTATCAGATTATTTACTCTGATTTCTAGACCGGAGTATGCCGTGTACATGACCACTTGAATAATCAGATAACTGCAGAAATCCAACTGTGATTCTATTATTACATGCATGTAAACGCACTCAATGTATGCACTAGGATTAAATATCCTGGTAAATGTAAAAATGCACCAATCGGATACCAAGTTTCAGTAACCGATTCTGGCCTGAATATCCAGAGACCAGCACAGAGGCCGAGGCAGGTCTGGATGAAAACAGGCCACTATGGGATAACTGTTGGGATAAACTGTTATAAACATTTATGTGTGCGGAAGTTGGCGCGGTTTTCCGTATATTTCTATTAGCCTTGTGCCAATGAAACTTCAACAAATTGATTTCATCTGAAGGATTATTAGGGACTCCAATTACAAATTGTTATTGATTGTGGAAAATAATTGGGGGGGGAGGGGGTAATGTGACCATTGCATAGTCTTACAACATAGGCATGTTTTTATGATTCTATACACTGCTGCCCACAAAAAGGCCGCACTAATATTTCATCCGACTGCCTTTAGCTTTGATTACAGCACGCATTCACTGTGGCATCGTTTCCACAAGCTTCTGCAATGTCACAACATTTATTTCTGTCCAGACCTGCATTAATTCCTCCCAATGTGTTATACCAATTAGTCTTAGGATTACCAAGTACCATCATTAGAAAGTACACTCCTAGAAAACATTACAAAACTTCACCAATGGATATGAAACACAAAGACACACACGCACACACTCCAAAAAGAAGAAAAAAAAAACAATCAACAGAACTAATCATGAGCCACTCGTAATTATAACTTGGTTCATAATGTCCCCAAGCCTATTTCCAAGTGTCATCCTTGAGTAATCACAGGAAACAGCATGATTAAATTACACAAGTCTGAAAAGTGCTGCCATGGCACTGAATTACGGACTCATCAAGCCCAATTTTTCCACTTTTAGTGTGAAACCAATATCATTGGACTGAGGCATGCTAAATACAAATCCGATACAGGCAAGAGTAACTCTCTGCAGGCTTCTGATTCTAAAGTTCTTGAAACATCACAGAAGTGATGGAAACAATGCTGTATGGAATACTTGTTTTACCAAGCCTTAAGCAAGGACCTTTACCTAGAACTATTTAGTTGTACGAACTCTTGATAAGATCACTGTTAAATGCTCCAAGTGGAAGGTAACATTCAAACTGAGCTGGAAACTATTCCAATCAGATCCCATACTAATCCACCATTTCCTGTCAGTATCCAACCCAACACATACAGCATATACACACACCTACCAGTTACTTTATTATTAGGTACAGGTTCTTGTTTCTACACTCACTTGATCAGTTCCACTTACCACGTAAAAGCACGTTGAAGTACTACAAGCTTACAAAGTCTTTATTCTGTTCTAGTGATAGGCCGATTAATCGGGGTCGCTTTGAAGCCAATCGGCCTCGGCTGATATTCAAAAATTGTGAGGAAACCGCGGAGAAACTTTGTTTTGTCATAAACCGGGACTAACGAGTGATTAATAACAAAAAGATGCTGAAACTAGGTGTGGGTTTCCAGCATTACAACTTGCTGCTTTTAAATGGAACTGGGATAATAAACAAAAAGATGCTGATACCATTTACACTGCTCTATCATTGTTTTGCAAGTACATACACTTTTTTTCAGAATATGATGCTTATCAGGTAATAAATGTTGTAGTTAAGAGCATTAAAACTTTACTTTTTTAAAAATATAAATAATAATCTGTTTCAGAAGGGTCAAATTGTGAAAGAGTGGTTCAGGGAGCATGAGGCATCATTTTCACACATGGATTGGCCACCACAGAGTCCAGAACTGAACCCCACTGAGAATCTTTGGGATGTGCTGAAGAAGACTTCGCTCAGTGGTCCAATCTCCCATCAACAATACAAGATCTTGGGGAAAAATTAATGCAACTCTGGACAGAACTGCTTCTGCAATGCCACAACATTTATTTGTATTGATGGGAGATTTGGACCACACCAGAAAATCTTCTCTAGCACATCCCAAAGATTCTCAATGGGGTTCAGGTTTCTCTGGATTCTTTTTTTCTTTTGGCCGGGCAGTGTGTGGTTTGATAGATGGAATTTGGTGTCTCATTTATTGTTATTAGTTTTATTAGCTGCAATAAAAAAAAATTGTGATATCACCCTGCTCTCTAAATATCAACATCGGCCATTAAAAAATCCAGATGGGCGTTTGCTCAAGGACCCAACAGTGGTAGCTTGGCAGAGGGTGGGATCTGAACCCTTTACGTTCTAGTCCACAGTCCTAACAGCCGGTGAAAGGTGGAGATTTGACCAAGCTGAGCTCTTCACTTCTCTCACATATGTAATCATTTGCAGATTTGTAAGCTCTGAATGATTCATGCTTAGTCTGCAGACTCACCCATAGCTTTGGTCTCTTCGCCCTTGGCATTGAGGATAGAGAACTTGAACTTGGCACGCACTTCACTCTTCGGACAGCTTACCAGCAGCAGATAAAGCGACAAGTAATCTTTGCTTTCCTCATCGAGTCCCTTTGGGTTTACACGCAAACACCTGCAAAGGTAGACGAGTAAGAGAGGGGAATCAACACTGGCAACCAGTTATACATCAAACCAACATTCATCTTCAGCGACCTGACAGCCATATGTAAAAAAAAAACCCAGCAAGAATTACCACCCCCAAAGCTACACTCTGCAAACCACCATGACTGGAACCCAGGCAAATCTCCAAAGAAGGGTTTGGCTATTTACCAGCATCTACCCTGGAATACACTGGGTGGAGGTGTAGGATTTCTCTGGACTGGATGCCAGCCCATAAGATCAGCAGGGATCCTACATGATCTACATGATCTCCTGGCCCGCCTCAGACACACCCAATCATGTATGCGTGTAATGTCTGAAAGATTCAAACCCAGACCACCAGGGTGATAGGATAGCGAATTAGACCACTGTGCTACCGAGAGCCTAGAGAGAAAATTATTTCATTTGAATAAACAAGCAAAAATAGCTAGTAATACAATAAAGTCACTCGTCCTGTGGGAAATGTACTGCAATCTGGATGCAAGAGTTTTACCACTGAGGAGACATGTAAATATTCAATAACAGATGTCTCCCTGATCAACTAAACCAAGCCAAATAGAGCTAATGACAAGGACAAAATGGAATCGTTTGGTATCTAGATCGTTCCCAGATGCAGATTTATATAATTGGTGTATTTACTTGAAAATGTCTTGCATACACATTAAACATACTGCATGTATATAGCAAAATGTTCTCATCATGGATGTGCCCATTTGTGAAGGTGATCATTCATAATTCCAAAAGCTAGACCTTGACTGGAACTTGGGCAAATGCAAATATCTCAAGAGGGGGTTGGAGTGGTTACCTGCAGTTATCCTGAAATGTTCCTTTAGAACTTCATTTCATTGGTTTTCTGCTCACACTCAAGACAATGACATTAAAATTGAATCAAATCTAATCTAATAAACACTATGAATGTCTTAAATTAAGACAAAACAAATGACAATTACTACACAACACGCATTTTCTGAGCAGCTTTAACTTATATGATCCACAACTGTCAAAAAACAACTTTGAATTTGGTATGTTTTTAGGAAAAGAGTTATTCATAATTAGTGGAAGTCATAAAGGGGAGAGAAAAAAAATGCTACAGTTTTTTAAAAGTTGTAATAGTTGAAGTCTAATGACAAACCTATTTCTGAACAGGAAATATGCACTTATTGCAAATGTTAATTGCTCTGTCACTTAAAAACCATCTTGAAACAGACTCGAATTTACTAGTAATATTCTATACTCTAAAGTCCACATATTGTAGATTGTGAAACCAAAACATCTGAAATTTTAAAAGGATAAACATTAAATTAATGACGACAAACTAGGATTAATTCATGAAAAACTATTCAGTTTAAAAAAGAAATAAATGATTATAAGGGCTATGGAAAAAATATGAATACACAGTACATTAACGCAGATTAGACTTATCCAATTTAAGATTTATTGTAAATAATCTAATTTAATTAAAACATGAAATTTCTGTGACCCTTTCTTTATAACCTTGTTATAAGGGTCAGCATATTCTGATTTACTTTGGCCCGATTTACGATATTTTGACTTTACGATGGGAATCCGATAAAATATATAAATACACAATCGTCAAACTCCGTACTCTGCATTTTGACATTTGTAATGAAGAGATCAGTTAAAGAAATGTATAGTATGTCATGTCTTTACATACCATTTGAGTTTGTCATTTGCTCCTGAGGAGAAAGTAGAACTTTTGATGACCTCACCCATCTCCTCTCTGCAGAAGCTGAAGTTGTTGATGGTCCACATGTAAGAGAACTTTACTACTTTGATCTGGTACACACACACACACACACACACACACACACACACACACACACACACACACACAAGTCTATTTTCTGTTTTCGTGTCTTTTGATATACATGTAAATGGTGGCTAAAACTTCAAAAAACAGCCACATCAAAACTGACTTTCATCTTGATGCTCAATGAGAGGAAAAGAAACAGAGGGTGGAAAAAAAAAGGTAATGAACAAACACAGCAGTTGGAGAAGGATGGTGAGATAAAGGGGAGTGACTGTTGAGTAGTGGGCCCAGTGCTCAATTCCAATTTCCTGTGCAAATTAGATTTGTTAATATACTAATTAATCTATATTACAAGAAACATGGCATGCTGTTAACCCAACACGCACGTGCGAAAGGACATTAACAATGACATCATACACCTTTTTCCACAAATTAACACAGCTCATTATTGGTATTAACGAAATGTCTGCGACATGCTCGGGTCAAAACAGGTCATGGGTCATACACCACAGCACCCAACTCGCTCTGCCTAAAGAGCACTATTCAGAGCGATGTGTTTTGAGCACCTGTTCCTTTAAATGATAAATGAGGCACTACACACTCCATGGGGACGAGTTGTCTTTGAAATTGTTATTTTCCATGTTAAATAATATCATAAGCTGATAACTTCACTGAAAGGACTGAATGTTGTAACATGATTTCATTTCTGTATGCAGAAATCTACTCCAACTATTTTATTTACGTTCTGTAATTGGTATAATTCTACTGAAACTGAACCAAATCAAACTGAACAGATTGTTGAAAGCCAAGTTGAGAACTAGGCAGCTCCCAAAAAACAATAAGTTGCCTGATTGCACAGTTTATAGGTTGGTCATTTGACAACCAGTCTAGTTCATTCGACTACTTCCTTGTTAGTGCACTTTTTTTTGTTGTTGTTGTTTTTTTTTAATAATTGCACTTCCAAGTTTATGTACCACAAGTACTTCAAAACCTTTCCTGGTGCATTATTGCTGGAGATTACTTTCATGTTTGTTGTTGTTTACTGATTCTTCTTATACAGCAAGTCCCCTAGATGCAAACCTTAGACTAACGAACTTTCAAAAACGCAGATTGTCAAATGATTTTCAAGCTGAATTAAGTTGCGTGTCAGTCGATTCATATCTCTGACGCTTAACGGAGGCGAGCAGAAAGTTGTTGTTTACTCTCTCAGTCATATTCAGGCGTCATCAAAAAATGATTGTGTTACCGACTGTCAGGCCTAGACAGAAAGCGGGAGATGAACACTAGAAGCCTGTATAGAGAGCAGACTGAAAAACACTTGAGAACAATTGAGTGCAATCATGACGCTAAGACCTTGGCATAAAGTCCACAAACATTCCAAAATGTAGCAAAAAGTGTGACATGCACGAGGAAGCGGGAAAACGTAACCAGACGCGACATGTACTCACTTCACACCGAACAAAGGAAAAGCAGGGTTTAAAAAAACCGAACTAATGACACAAACTAAACAGCCGAAGTAAAGCAGGAAGTCAGAATGTAAACAAAAGTGAAGCAACATGCACGGATGACACGGAAAGCGTGACTGGGTAGTGCAGCCGTGATCATGACACCAACTATGTATAGCACCATACCTCCCATCAGACTACATAACGCCGACGCATATTTTTACGTTATTTTATTTGAACTATTACTACAGACTTATTTGACTAGATAAATTGGACTCATTCTTACATTTATCATCTAAGCCACCCAAGAAGGTTGGGTTCCTTTTTGAGTCTTGGTCCTCCCAAGGTTTCTTCCTCATAGAGTTTAGGGAGTTTCTTTGCCACTGTCGCTCTAGGCTTGCTCAGTTTGGGACTGGCCGGAGATATTAGAAGATAATCTAAAATTGTAAAGCTGCTTTGAGACAGTGCTCCATTGTAAAAAGCGCTATATAAAGAATCTCACTTGACTTGACCTCCTTTTTGTGGAAATATTGGGCTATTTTAAACAGAATGGCTGGTTTTAAGCGCAAAAGCAGTGATCTCTGTAAGAAGTGGCGACTCGTAACAATGGACACTAAAATGAAAGGTAAGGCTCACAAGCTGGATGCTTAGTCTAAATATGTTGGACATTCAAATTTTCGGACATGTAAACCCACTCTCAGAACGATACTGGTTCGTATCTTGGGGACTTTGTGTATTTTGATATGCAATAAGAAATTGGTCTTTCATGTGGTCAATTTATAAAAATAAAAAAAATCCATTGAATAAACAGTAAATGTGCAATATCGTGGTATATATCGTTATCTGTAATGACCTATATCATATGAAATTTTGGTCGTATCGCAACAGCCCTACTTTACAGTTAGTACAGCGACAGATGTTTGATGGGTCTACTCCTTTGATTAGGTAGTTTGCACGTCGGCAGGCATTCATGACACCCAATATAAATGCACTTGCACTGAAAAACTGCGATTTACATAATTTGTAACCTTCAAACAAATAAAGTAAAGTAAGACTGGCATGAATGCTGCATGAAATCCAAACCCACTACCCAGACTGTTATGAGTTTCCATTAGTGAAGCACCGAAGTAAAATTCTGAGAGAAGCCAAACATATGCACACACCATCAGCCAGAGTAAATACTCTTTGATCAGCCCCTGATGAAATAACCCAAGATATTCAGCGCTGCATGCAGATGCAAAGACAAATTTAGAATCCCTCACTCACCTGTGTATAACACCAGCTTTCGGCCACAGGGCCGCTGGTCATCTCAGCCGGAGGGGGCGGACTGGGAACCCTGGACATCGCCAGCTTTGACTATATGAAATTAAGGATAACTCCAGTCAGAGGACAACTCGGTCTCAGCGATGACTTCCTTACACTCTCACACAAACGAGAATTAACGAAAGCTCAGCTGGCCAGTGTTGAGGCACAAGTCGTCCAAAGAACACCAAGAGCACTTTGACTCTCAGCGGTCTCAACCTGCAACATGGACAGAGAGAAACAGATGAGTCACTTAAAACACTCACTAGTATCAGCATCTAAACACAACGTGGTATGGTCTGAAGGAACCCACAGAAAGCCTGAACACACAAAGCATTCTGGCAGTCTGGAAACTCTGAATGCCAAATATTTGAAATATGGTAACTGGCTTCTACAGCTCACAAGATTTTCCAGTGCTCTAACAAAATATTCAGCAAAAAGGACAGTTCAAATCTGAGCACTTCCATCACTGACAGGCTTTATATAATATGTTTTAAGATTTTATCTAGGTGTAAAAACTAAACTGTCAAGTCTCCATAGAAAAGTACGCTGCTGTTCCAATTGTAGAATAACCAAACTGCGTCCTCCCATCATCGGGAGAATGTACAAGTCCAGACTAGGAAGTACACAAGTCCAAACTTGGCGTACTTGGTATTGAGAAACGGCCAGTGTTTTGCTTTCACTTTCACTCCATTACATTATATTTTTCAATACTTTATTATAAAATAAGCTTTGTGTTAATGAATCTGGACAACTGTAACAGGCTGTAATAAATGTGTAATACAGTAGATTATATTAAACTCCAGAGTTCATGATATTTAACTTATGATGGATTTTTCAGACATGTCCCCATCATAAATCAGGGAGCACCTGTACAATCCAACTCCATTAACGCATATAATGCCTTATACAGTGTGGATTATCAGGGGTGTGGAACAAATGAATTCATTTCCATTGTTTATTATGGGAAATATTTGCTCGGTACTCAGAACCAAGGTACCACTGTAAATAGGTTACATACACTGAAGCTAAACAGAAGACACATCTCATATATAATTATTTTTTGTTTAGTTAACTGAGTAGGCAAAAAGTCCTCACCATGATTAACACGAAGTATTTAAGCAATACTGAATAAAATACAAAATCTATAGTGGCAGCTCCTGTAGCTTGGAGGTAACATCCACCTGGAAACAGCATTTCATGATTCGTACCTGGGATTGGGCTTGAAGGTCGAGTGGTACAGTTATGAAACTGGACACCAAATTCCAGGCCACTTTACTCTTCTAGACCATCCAATTTAACTACTAAGCTAAGTACCAGGCCTGCCATGAACCAATTCAGACACACTTAAGAATACACAGGAATATAATTCCCTCCCTGTCTGTACTTTTGTCTTCCTGGTAAGAACCTAAAGCCACCTCTCCACCTCCTCATATTTGCAGTTCCCTCATTCTGCGCTCTCTCTCCATTTCAAACCGTGTCCCCCTCCGCCTGCAGGCAGACGAGCGAGAGACAGGCTGTCCCCTTTTATTTTTAATTAGAGTCCGATTAAATGGATAGATCGCGACCTGATAGAGCCTTTAAGAAATCGCGACTAGTTTGAGAAAAGACAAAAGAGGGAGGCGATCAACTGAGGAAAAGATGGTAAGAGAAGCACAGGCGTAACTATTAATTGGAAGGGGATGATTAACTAGAGAAAGAAGGACAGGGGCAAAAACATGGAGGAATAAAAGTTCTAAAAAGATAACAGTAGGCAAAGAAAGAAAAGGTCAACAAAGTTTTGAGAGGAAAAGAAGTTTCAGAGTAACTCAACCTTTCAGTCGAATACCTTTACAACACAGTGTAATGAAGGCTCGGGCACAACTTTCAATCTCCAGTACCTGATAATAAGCACTACCTCGCCTTTTATCATTCTGTTGTCCTGTTTGGGACTCAGGAAAAACACTGGTGGCATTTTCACGCAGTAAAACAATAAAATATTAATCACTCAAGTTTGGGGAAACAAGCTGGTGCCCATTTGCAATTTAAATTACCTTAGACTTCCTGGCAATTAATGTGTGTGCATGCGCACCCAAGTGTGTGGCTGTAGTCATCCGTCTCCTGCTGTCTAACTTGCGCAACTTCATTTTCAATGGGATTTGTGTATCATGTCTATTGTAACTGTCAACCAAACACTCGGTGGCAACATAATAATGTTCACAAAGCAGCTAACAATCTCTCAACTCTGTAAATAGGCTCCGATGACAGTTGATCCGAGCTAGAGCAAACACGCAAACACACGCGCACACACCACACACACCGACAGCGCCAGTAGACACAGAAGATTTACAGCTCCAGCCAAAAGAAGTCATTTTATATGAGATTGTGAAGTATGCTAATCGAAAGCCTTTTTCCATTCAGATGTCTTTAGGACACTTACATTTATCAACCCACACAGAGCTATGATTAAAGGCTGACAATCCCAGAAAGAACACCGCGCACACGCACGCGCCATTTTACGTATATAGTGCATTCAAGCTTGGATCATGGTTAAATGGGACACGTGATGATTTCCCAAATTCAACTTATATGGAAGAGAGTTCAAGTACAAGCTCTGATCTTTAGATAACCAAAAACGAAGACATCAAACACTAAGATCTGGGCTGCATGGTTCTTTCCGTTCTGTCTTCATGTCAATGCCTCAGGGACTCGGTTTCGTCCAACGGAGTCTTTAGTCCAGACAATTAGCCATGTATGAGGGAGGGCGACTGGAAAGGGAGCGTCCCAGAGCTGTAACCGAGTACATGAGAAACCAAATTGGCACTGTCTAGGGTCCGCAATCACCTGCGCACTGTGAACTCCAGGATAGGCAGTGGCACCCTACGACCCCTGACCTCGTAATAGTGACTACCGGTAATTTTTTACATACACTGTTTTACAATGTCAAGTCAAGTCAGATCTATTTATATAGAGCTTCTTACAATGGAGCATTGTCTCAAAGCAACTTTACAAGTTTAGATTATCTCCTAATAACTACGTCCAAACCCAAATTGAGCAAGCCTAGGGCGACAGTGGCAAGGAAAAACTCCCTGAGTGTTATAGGAAGAAACCTTAGGAGGACCAAGACTCAAAAAGGGACCCAACCTCCTTGGGCGGCGTAGATGATAAATCTAAGAGCGAAACTAAAGTCATGGAGTCAAAGTTCAAATAAAATGTGAAGTATGCACATCGGCATTAAGTGGCCTGGGTATGGTGGGGCTGGAGCTGATGACGGAAGCAGCTTGAGTGGAGCTACAGCAGATGAACATCATGTGTGGGGTACAATGGGCATAGGTTCTGACAAATCCAAGCTTGAAACAATTACTTAAAGCTACAACTGGGCAAAAACCAAAGTGTGTGTTGAAAGTGAGAAAAACAAAAAACAAAATGGATTAGTCCATTGGCGGACTGAGGGTGGCGTTGTTCAGCTCAGTCAGCTGGTTGTTGCCTGGATGCCCGGCATCGGCAGCAGAGTATCGTACTGTGTATCAGTGATATTCAAAATTCAACACACAGTTTCTGTTGAATGTTAATACATGTGCATTATCGGGTTCTCATTTTAAAGCAAAAACAAAAACGTAACCCTAGATAATCATAAAACAGGGGGTAGCTCTACTGATATCTGGGTGTGACGCCAACCCATCGTAGTTGGGTCAACTATTTGTATAAATGCCACCAGTCCATTATAAAAAAAAAAAAAAAAAAAAAAGGGTTGGAATAGGTAGAGAATTACATTAAACATGAAATTATTTCATAGCTGTTTCTACATGCTCCATTAACATTGAAAACACCAAACAAACCTCAAGTAGCACTAAAGCTGGCATTTATCTGCTGTCTACTTGCAATGACGTCACATGTGAAGTCTGGATGAAGCTTATACAAGAACTCACATTAGAGCAGTAACCGAGTTCAGATCTTCACTGACTACTTCTATGTTGTTTGGCGTACTGCTCCTCAAACTACTGGCTGTTATCGCACAGGCATGTCCAATACATCACATATCACGTACACTGAACAGGCCACATCCTAAATGTTCTAAGAACTAAGATTAAATTATATTCCAATAACAAACGGTGCCGCAACCACTGAAGGCAATTCAGAAGACATCAATAAGCACTATAATTTCATCAATAAGCACCATCTGAGATGTCAGAAACCACAAGAGAAATAAAATACAGACCCGGGGGAAAAGGGGATACCTGTGAGAAAATACCTGAAGAGCCATAAAAATCCAATTGTGAAATCAGCCCAAGGCTTTCACAGACATTACTGATGTGACATGTGGTGTGCAGGATTTTAGAAAAATGGTCTACAGGTTTGCAAAGTTGAGGTCTGCATGTTAGTGTGTAATAACATGACAAGGCGATCTGGCCCTTCAGGAACTCATTAAAGCTGTTGTTAACATGCCAAAATAATTAGTGAGTTAATGGAAGGAGGGGAACGAAGATGCAAAATGAACGAAAAACATCCGACGATAAGGCCACTACCAAACCACCTCATTTCAGAGCAAGAAGACTGCTGCTTCACAGATGGGAGGAGCGTAAATGAGCAAACTGACATGTTAGCATGTAGTACTGTGGCTCGTTTACTTCATCACAGACAGACATCAGGAGCAGTGATGTAGTCAAAATCACTTATTGTTCTCATATACAATGATTTTATACAGTATATAATAATATAGCAGATTTGAAAGGTAAAGCAGTCTGCAGCAACTGCATGATGCCATCATGACAATATGGACCAAAATCTTTAAAAGCTTCCAGCATCATGTTGAATCCAAGAATTAAGGCAATTCTGAAGGCAAAACAGCGTCCCATCACTAGCCAGGCGTAGCCAATGAAGTGGTTGGTGGGTGTACGTGTTGCCAAGTAAATACACAGGTAGTCACTGATGTACGTTGAGGATACATTCCGACAAATTAACGTAAGCTAATTGCATCAAACGAGCAGCTTAATATACAGTGATGTCTCGGTTCTCATCGGTAATTTCATCCCAGAAGGCTTGTCGAGAACGGAAATGATGAGTACCGAGCAAATTTGTCCCATAAGGAATAATGTAAAATGAATGAATCCATTCCAGACCCCAGAAAATCCCCACTGTATAAGGCATTATATGCATTAACGGAGTTTTATTGTACAGGTGCTCCCAGATTTAGGATGGAGATGTGTTCCAAAAAATCCATCATAAGTTAAATCATCAACTATCAGGAACCGAGGCGTTTAATGAGTGTTTGGTAAAGCAGTCTATACCGTATCATAGCGGAGATATGGAAAGGATACCACGATAAGTAACGATAAGCTAATGTTTAAAACACTTGCCTTCACCTACAGATGGCCAAAATCATTAAGCACAAAGCTTATTTTATAATAAAGTCTTGAAAAATCTCATGTATTTTAGTGAGTAATGAATTGAAAGTGAAAAATAAAAGGCAAAACGCTTACTCTATTGGTGAACTCTGGGCGCTAGCATAGCTGCTAAGCTACCTGCAGCATGTGTTCTGGAGCATTCTCCCGTTTTGCTTTCGGCTGGCTCTTATTACTACACTTTTTAGGATCCATGGAGACTTGTGTGCACTAAGAGAACAGTAGACAGTACACGACAAAAAAACGACAAAGATCTCCTGAGGGCTATTGTGAACCTGAATCGTGACTCGTGAATTACGAAATTGAGTTTCGACTGAAGCGAGTCACATGGCTCGACTCTTACAAGTTTAAGAAAGTGCACCGAGTACTGAGCAACCGATGAGAAGAGAATTGCGTCGAGAACCGAAATCAACGAGTTCCGAGCTGGTCAAGAACCGAGGTACCACTATTCTGTTTATATCATAGCATAACCTACCTTAAACACGCTTAAAACACTTACATTAAACTACAACTGGGGGGAAAAAAAACAAAAGTATCAAATATCTAATCCAATTTATTGAATAATGTAGTGAAAGTGAAAAACAAAAACAATGATTACAGTTGCAACCAAGGCTTTTCCTCACTACATTGCCCAGCGCTCACCACTCCTGCCATGTAACTCCCTAGATCACACACTGCTGATTTCCTCATTTAGCGCAGGAGTGTAACATATTGCTTGCCCAGGGGGAAAAAACGAAATTCAAAATTCAGAATACGGATTCTGCTGATGGTATTTATATGCATTATCAGATTCCGAACGTGAAGTCGAAATATTGTAGTGGTCCTTGAAAGTTCGTAAACCCTTTCGAATTTTCTATTTCTCTGTATAAATATGACCTAAAACATCATCAGATTTCCACACAAGTCCTAAAAGTAGATAAAGAGAACCCAGTTAAACAAATGACACAAAAATATACTCGATCATTTATTTATTTAGGAAAATGATCCAATATTACACCAGATACTGAAAGCAAAGGTTCACATACTTTTGCCACTCACTAATATGTAATGTTGGATCATTTTCCTCAATAAATAAATGACCAAGTATAATATTTTTGTCTCATTTGGGTTCTCTTGATCTACTTTTAGGATATCGAATGCCGTCTTGGGTCATATTTATGCAGAAAAATAGAAAACTCTAAAGGTAAAACGTAACGTAAAACGGGGAATACCTGAACAGTCAATCCCTGTAATCTGAAATCCTATCATCTTCCCATAACGGGAGGTAATTTAATTCTCCAACCTGCCACTGTATTGAATGACCATCTAAAAAAAATATATATATATTACAAATAAAATAGACTGTGCTCTGAATAGCTTCTGACCTCTTCCTTACACTTTTGCTTTCTTCAGTGGTTAGTTACAAAGTACCGTATTTTTTGGACCATAAGGCGCACTTAAAATCCTTTCATTTTCTCAAAAATCGACAGTGCGCCTTAAAATGCGGTGCGTCTAATGTATGAATTAATTCTGGTTGAGCCTTCTGACCTAGAACCGATTGTAGATGGTACACGGCGCTCATAAATCTGTCAAAATGTTTTAGCACGGTTTGGTAAGTTACGAAGCTTATGGCAACCGTAGTCAGGAAACGTCGCAGAGTAATACGGTATGTGCTTCAGCATTAGGGTATGTGCATTCATTCATTCATTTTCGAAGCGGATTTCAAACACAACGCTATCAGTCACGCAGTACAACATGGTCATAGAGCAGCTGCGAGAGAATTCAACATTAACGAATCAATGGTACGGAAGTGGAGGAAGCAAGAAGACGCCCTGCGCCAGGTAAAGACCAAACTGAGCTTCCGACGG
>JAJAGP010004210.1:19036-37444 GCA_025084515.1 Ancistrus triradiatus | reverse complement strand
ACACACACACACACACACACACACACACATACGCACATACATATACACACCCACCTACATATACACACCCACCCACTCACTCACTCACCCACCCACAACCCTCCCCCATCCACACACACAAACCCCCAACACACTCTCCACAAGGCTTGTGTGATTTCGATTTTTCCCCATGACTTGACATTTAAAAAGATTCCAATTAATAATAGAATCCTCAAGAACAAAACTCAAGATCAAAAAGAAACTGAAACATAAAACATAAACCCTATATAGCCAACCAAGTGTTGCTTTGTTTTTGTATCACGACCAATATTATTCATTACTGACATACATTACAACTATTACAAAATTTAAAACAAAGCATACCCAATAGGTATGTTAAACTATTAATCCAAATAAATCTTATAGTCTAAATAAATGTATATAATTATTTAAAAAGCCCAACAGGCTAAAAAGGCTTTGCTTATTCTCAACTGCAACATGAAACCTTAATTAAAACAATACACTAACAACATTTCCAACTGCAAATGCAGCAAATTTACCTACCTTCATTATTTCAAGTGTCTCTAAAACAAAAATGAGCATCTCCACCAGTTCAGGTTTAAGGAGAACAACTGATGGGGCGACAATAAGACCAGCCATGCTGAACATCCTTCTGACACATCTTTTCCTCTCTGAACATCTTTCTGGTATTTACACGCAAGTTTTGCCAAAACCGGGAAGCTCAGCTCCTGAGTTCTCCAACAAATCAGTGGATTTTCCTCACCCTCGAGAACATTAAATCCAAGAAACTGCCATATTGGAGCGTGACAGTTTTTCTTTTGTACAGAGTCCTTCATTATCTTCCGACAAAAGAGAAGTTTCAACACATTTCTGAGAAGGTAACATCTTAACCAGCACCCCAATATCACTTCATACTGATATCATTTTAAAACCAACAAGAATAAAGAGCATTCCATGCATTTATCAGTTAGTGAATCCAAGTGTTAAATGGCAAGCCTGCCCAATTAAGGATGTAAATATAATTGGCATCAGAGTCACAGGATGAGATCTGGTAGAGATGATCAAACTGTCATATCGCACAAGCCTAATCCCCATTTCTACAGACCTGGAAGCAATACCCAAAAAGCACAAGAGACAGACAGTCACGCTATGCTTTTTCCAGTGAAATCGAGAAGTGTTAAGTTCAATTGTATCTGCCCGTTCTTCCTTCCAGACAGCTGCGACATTCAGCTGTGCCCCAGCATCCTTCTTCCTCCCAATTACCCGATTTAGGTCCTAGATAAATCACAGACATTTCCAAACTTACAATCTATCACAACCACGATGCATAATGTATAACACTTCAACTGTCTGTCTTTCTCAGACAAACACAGTCTAATGACATTTGTCTCAAACACTCCCAGAGCAAATCTCATATTTAAATCCCCCAAATGCTGTGCTGTGATGGAAATAAAACCCCAGAGACATCACAAAACAAAGACAGGCATCCAAGCATAACGCTGACAACTTCAACTGTCCAAGAAGTGCATTATTAAAAGAACGGCTTCCTGTAATACATCCATGCAATCTCATCGACATTATGCAAACGGGACGAGAGATTTCAGTTACCACAGCACCATGAAAACGTGGGTCAGAAGACCTTAGCTGCATTATTGTCATTACTGCCGAGGTGAGGATTTTATTGATCCTTCCCGTTATTACCTTTTATGATTGTTCAAGCAATAAGTTCAGTGAGACCAGCTAAATCAGAAAGCTGTTCATCCTGATAGAACATGTCACAGATATTTTAGATGCGACTGGAAAACAATGGCCTCATTCTGTCTATGGTGATCAAACAAGTGCAACGCTGGACTGTAATGAAGTACATTTACTCAAGTATTGTCATTGTCTAGGGTTTCCACTTCGCTTTCCACTTTCTGATACCAGACTTTTACTTCACTCCAGTACATTACATAACTAAAATCAGAACTTTAAACTCATTAAACTTTATGTACACCCGTTCAACCGCTTGTTAACACTCACCTAAATCAGCCAATCACATGGCAGCAACTCAACGCATTTAGTTATGCAGGCATGGCCAAGACGGCCTGCTGAAATCCTGCAAGCATCAGAATGGGGAACAAAGGCGATTTAAGTGACTTTGAACGTGGCATGGTTGTTGGTGCTAGATGGACTGGTCTGATTTTTTCAGAAACTGCTGATCTACTGGGGTTTACAGAGAATGGTCCAAAAGAGAGAAAATATGCAGTGGGCTGCCGTTCTCATGGTGAAAATGCCGTGTTGATGCCAGAGAAGATTGGCCAGACTGGTTCAAACTGTTAGAATGGCAACACTAACTCAAAATCACATGTGTCACTACATCTGGACCGATCGCCGTACACGTAAGACCAGACCAATCACCACATACTAACGTCACTCGGGGCTCCTATGCGCGGAGAAAAGACCCTACCTTGAACTAGCAGCTAAAAAGGCTCCTATACACGAATTTAAAAACTATAACTTTCCCAGTTCCTGAAGTGGGAACATGCAAGAAGTCCCTATAGATGCACTTTAGAGTTCTAGAATTACAGACTGTACTCCATCAGTTTCTCTAAATACTCAGTCTGCTTCACTGTGTTCTCTTAATGGTCAGGACCCCCCACAGATCAGGTACTGTTTGGGTGGTGGATTTACATTTACAGCATTTAGCAGACCCCCTTATCCAGAGCGACTTACAATTAACACAATCTTACAATCCAAGCAATTGTGGGTTAAGGGCCCAACAGTGGCAGCTTGGCAGAGGTGGGATTTGAACCCTGGACCATCTGGTCCATAGTCCAGTACCTTAACGTACCACAGTCCCAGCACTGCAATGACACTGATGTGGTGGTGGTGTGTTGTGTGTGTTTGTGCTGGTACGATTGGTTTTTTAAACCACCACCACCACATCAGTGTCACTGCAGTGCTAAGAATCATCCACCACCCAAATTGCACCTGATTTGTGGCGATCCTGTGGAGGGGGTCGTGACCATTAGAGAGCAGAGTAAAGGAGACTAACAAAGTATGTAGAGAAACAGATGGACTACAGTCCATAATTGCAGAACTACAAAAACCACCTACAAGGTAAGTGGGACTGATAAAACAGACGGCAAGTGCAAAAACAAGGAGGTGTACCTAATAAAGTGATCGGTGAGTGTGTACACAAACAGATTCTAAAAAGACACACTGGCACGCTTGAGAAAATAAGAGACAAAAACAAAATGAGGATGTGGATAAGTAGAGCAAATTATGCACAGTCAGGAACGTGAAGGGAGATTAACATCTGCTGCCTGCTGCAATCTTTCTACTCTCTAATGAAACTGGGTCAGTTTCCTCATTCTTATCCTCCTAAAACTCCAGGTCATTATAAAATTGTTGTGCCTTTAATAATACCCTCTTTGTAGTCTAACCTCTCTTTAAAATAGATTGGTTGAGCAATACTGCTGAGGATAATCAGAGTTCATTACTGAAAGTGCTACACTAATCTACAGCGCAGCCCTCGAACGCAGCTATTAATATTAATACTGGACACACTTTTTCATCCTTGTTAGTCTGCAATCACAATATTTACAGCATTCGTCAGTACTAAATTAATAGCAGGTCATGTTCCTGCACGCCTTTGGATGTTTATTCATAACTTTGCTTACAGCATCGGTGTAGTTTAGCAGTAAAGTGCTGCTTTCCATCATATGCATGACTAATTGCTGCTTGGCTGAACCAGCATGTAAAATGAGCCCATGCAAAACAGGAGTGGATGTGACAACAAAATTCTGAGGCACCAATCAACTGCACGGTATACGGCACAAGAAAGCCTCTATTGGCCATTCAAATAGCCATAAAGGGATTGGGTTTAGGATTCCACTACATTTGACAAATAACCCTCTACCTCTCTTTATTTCATAGAGCAGCTAGTTTAATACTGTAACTGGGACTGTGGCAGCCTAGTGGTTAAGGTACTGGACTCTGGACCAGAAGGTCCAGGGTTCAAATCCCACCTCTGCCAAGCTGCCACTGTTGGGTCCTTGAGCAAGACCCTTAACCCACAATTGCTTGGATTGTAAGAATGTAAGTCGCTCTGGATAAGGGCGTCTGCTAAATGCTGTAAATGTAAATGTAACTTAATGTGACGTTAAACATCTAAAAAAAAAAAATGCAGGGTTCAACATGAATGCTTTTTGTCATTCACTTGCCCAGTTGGGAAAGCTAACATAAGTTCATTGTCTTGAAGCAAATTTCGACCATCTTCAAATAAATCATTCTATTTTAAAGTTGGTTGAAAAAAGAAAAAAAAAAAAAAGGTCACCCCCTAGATTTAACTAAGCATATAGTTATATAGTTTAAAAAAAGCCTCCCATTGGATAATTACTGCATCGGTGATTATGTTTCAGCTGGCAAAGTTCTTTAGCCCTAACTGATGCAGTGAGTAGCTTCTCATTTCTTAAACAACCATGTCCAAAGACACATCCTATGGTCATGGAAAAGATGTTCATCTGTTCCAGAAGGGTCAAATTGTGAAAAAGTGGTTCAGGGAGCATGAGCCATCATTTTCACACATGGATTGGCCACCACAGAGTCCAGACCTGAACCCCATTGAGAATCTTTGGGATGTGCTGGAGAAGACTTTGCTCAGTGGTCCAAATCTCCCCTCATCAATACAAGATGTTGAGGAAAATGAATGCAACTCTGGATGGAAATGTGCTGACATTGCAAAGGCTTGTGGAAACGATGCCACAACAAATGCATGCTGTAATCAAAGCTAAAGGCGGCACGAAATTAGTGCGTAACCTTTTTATGGCCAGGCAGTGTAAAGTTTCAATCTTCTATTGTCCAATTTTGGTGAGCCCGTCAAACTGAGGCATCAGTTCTATGTTCTTAGTGGCAGGAGTAGCACTGTGCGGTCTTCTGCTGTCGTAGCCCATCTGCTTTAAGATTTGACATGTGTAAACCCTACAGATGGCTGTGAAAACTCCAACATATCAGCGGTTTCTGAAATACTCAGACCAGCCCGTCTAGAACCAACAACCATTCCACATTAAGTCATTTAAATCGCTTTTGTTCCCCCATTCCGATGTTCGGATTGAACTTCAGCAGGTTGTCTTAACCCTGTCTATATGACTAAATGTATTGGCTGATTAGACAGGTGTGTTACTGAGAAGTTGAACAGGTGTACCTGTAGAGACAGGCAATAACATTCCCAGTTTAACAATAATAATAATAATAATAATAAGTTTAATTTATACAGTGCCTTTCAAAAAAACCAGGACGCTTAACAACAAGTACAACATAAGTGACACTAGACACAAGAGACAAACAGTTCAAAACAAGCAGACACATCAAACATTAGCAGAAGATGAAAACAGAAAAGTTACTATAAAGGTACTAGTTCCACAATGCTACGTACCTAAGATATTTTTGAAAGATGGAATTGGACATGGAACAGGAGCAAACATGCTATGACATGAAACCCACAGAACAGAGAAAACAGCTAAGCAGACAACTTAGAGCAGAGCTGTGTTTTAAAGCTGAACATGCATACTTGACGAATCCAATATTTGTAATATCCTCACTATTACAACATGACCGTGCACAAAACACTTCTTCATTCTGCTCGTAGCGGTTTGCAACAAAAATAGAACAAGCCCATCTAGTCAGCAGTATTAATCACTGGCGTCCGTGAATGTGGTCATAGCACACTAAATTGAGGTCGCAAAATCATAACGCACATTTTAAATTTTTCACTCATTTTCCTATTTAAGGCTCTCTAATTAATAAATGTGTGTCCATGTTTGCTTACCCACAAAAAAGTGAATAAGATTTACGGTACAAGCTTAGCAAGCAGATTCCTGCTGAATTAAGTAGGCAAGGAGTTTATAAGAGAAACTGTGAAAAACGCCTTCTGGCCAGGTGTTTGTGTCTGAGGAAGAAAGGTCAGGCCAGAGGGACCATCCGCAAAGCTGCAACAACAGCCCTAGTCAGCCCTACCCTTACGTCTGGGCCATGTGTTCTCTTGGGATGGGCAACAAAGCCCCATAAGGTTGACCAGGAAAAGAAAAAGGAGTGGAGTTAAAAAAGAGGAAAAAAGTTACAAAAAAAAAAAGAATCTTTGAATAATGATTCATTAAAAAAGTGAGCACGTGGGTGTGTAACTGAGATATTAAGACACCCGTGGAGTTGTGCACGCAAGAGAACTCCAGCGAGGATATTAAAGACACTGCGTGGAGGATTTATCATTTGATGGCATTTTGGTGGGACTGTACTCCAGTTAGCAATTTGCAGAGAAACACTTACGCCCTTATGCTCTGAACCCTCAGATGAGTGGACTGTTACGAGTCATAAAAGCCATGTTTGACACGGACTCACATGTGCGACTTCTCTGCTCAGCTGTGTTGATAAAACAGTTAAGATAAATCACGCAATTAAAAACAGATTTACTCCCAACAAGTAACTCATCCCCTTAAACTGAGAATACGAACACTTTTCTGCAGTGGGGAACTGAAGGGAGGGACCCTCAAGCTAGAGTCTACTCGACAAGGTCTATGGAACTGTGGTGGCCTAGCTGTTAAGGTACCACAGACCAGAAGTTCCAGGGTTCAAATCATACCAAGCTGCCACTGTTGGGTCCTTGAGCAAGGCCCTTAACCCACAATTGCTTGGATTGTAAGATTGTATAAAATGTAAGTCGCTCTAGATGAGGGCGTCTGCTAAAGGACAAAAATGTAGGTCTCGCAAGCCAGAGGCTCAATTCAAAACACGCAAGCCAGAAATTCAAGGTCTCGACTCTGACTTCGCAATCAAACACTCTGGGGTGCTCGATTGAAAACACGCAAGTCAGTGGCTCGAGGGGTTCAATTCTGACTCGCAAGCCAGAGGTTCTTGGGGGGGCCTCCACTAGGTCTCGCAAGCCAGAGGTTCTTGGGGGGGGCCTCCACTAGGTCTCGCAAGCCAGAGGCTCTTGGGGGTGGGGCTCCACTAGGTCTCGCAAGCCAGAGCCTCTTGGGGGTGAGGCTCCATTAGGTCTCGCAAGCCAGAGCCTCTTGGGGGTGGGGCTCCACTAGGTCTCGCAAGCCAGAGGTTCTTGGGGGGACTCCACTAGGTCTCGCAAGCCAGAGGCTCTTGGGGGGTGAGGCTCCATTAGGTCTCGCAAGCCAGAGGCTCTTGGGGGTGGGGCTCCCCTAGGTCTCGCAGGCCCCCAGAGGTTCTTCTGGGGGGGGCCTCCACTAGGTCTCGCAAGCCAGAGGCTCTTGGGGGTTGGGGCTCCACTCTATGTCTTTCTTGTCAGCCATAGGCCTCTTGGGGGGTGGGGCTCCACTAGGTCTTGCAAGCCAGAGGCCTCTTGGGGGTGGGGCTCCACTAGGTCTCCGCAACCAGAGGCTCTTGGGGGTGGGGCTCCACTAGGTCTCGCAAGCCAGAGGCTCTTGGGGGTGGGGCTCCACTAGGTCTCGCAAGCCAGAGGTTCTTGGGGGGACTCCACTAGGTCTCGCAAGCCAGAGGTTCTTGGGGGGGCTCCACTAGGTCTCGCAAGCCAGAGGCTCTTGGGGGAACGTCACTAGGTCTCGCAAGCCAGAGGCTCTTGGGGGGGGCTCTTGGGGGAACTCCACTAAGTCTCGCAAGCCAGAGGCTCTTGGGGGAACTCCACTAGGTCTCGGAAGCTGAGGCTCTTGGGGAACTCCACTAGGTCTCGGAAGCCAGAGGCTCTTGGGGAACTCCACACTAGGTCTCGCAAGCCAGAGGCTCAATTCAAAACTTGGGGCTCAACTCTAACACGCAAGCCAGAGACTCTGGGTCAGACTCTGTCTCAGCAAAGCCAGCGACTTGAGGCTCGACTCAGACTCAGTCAGAGAATCAGGGCCTGACTCAGACGCACATGAAGCGAATCATGAACTGCTACACATGGGATCATGTTTATATTAAAACTTAAGATAACCACAGTAAAAAAAAGACTACCCTGAATTTTCCACATCATATTATTGCATTGCATAAACATAAATTGCCAATTTTCTCATTTACAGCATAAACTTTACAGACATCCTATGAAGTTATAGTAACTTGCTTGCTTAAAAGCTTAAGGTTTGTGTGAATCCACCTAAAGGCAAAGCAAAACTGCAAACTACAAAGCAGTAAGGAACGACTGAGTGAGCATGTTTGGCTGAGGCTGAGAGTGAGAGGTAGCACTGTTGATCAAAGACATGAACACATCTAATGGCAGGATAATTAGCCAGTTCTGACCATGGCTCAGCCATCTCTCTCCTACCTCAAAAGTGATGCCACATCAGATCCATCACATGTATGCCCGAGTTGGAACTGGCCACGAAAGGCAAACTAAGGTCACGGCTCCCCTCCGTGTACTTTCTCCTACACACATTAGCCAAAAGCCTGAGTGAGAAACACAGCAGGCATCGGATAAATGAGCCGCCATTTAGGTCTTAAAGAAAGTGCAACTCTGCTGATCAGGTAAACAGCAAACAGACTAATGTAAATCAGGTATGTCAGGTATATAGTAATTTTAAAATCGTTTTATAACGCAACTTAATGTTCTCCATTCTCCGAATATTTAGTTCTTTATTTATTTATAGAGTGCTACCGCTGTTCTTGACCCATTTTGACTACAAAAATTGGTCTCCGTTCTCATCGGTACTCGGCGCACTTGCTTAAACTTGTATGAGTCTAGCCGAGCGACTTGTTTCAGTCAAAACTCGATTCACGAGTCACGATTCAGTACACAGTGCCCTACCACAGTGTTTTTCTTTAGTTTTAGGTCTACAGTACAGTATTCTTAGTGCAAATAAGTCTCCATGGATGCCAATAAGGTTAGTTAAGAGCCATGGACAGCATTGTGCCAACTGTAAAGTCTGGTGTAGGAGGAACAAGGGATTGTTTTTTCTGGGGTTTGCCTAGGCCTCTTACATCCAGTGAAGGAAAAGGAGCAAGAGATGTGAAAAACTCCTGCCAGTGCAATGCGTAAATGTTCCAATACTTTTGTCCTTGTAGCGTATAATAAAACGAGCCATGCTATTTAGGCCTCAGTGCTGGAAACTGGAAAATCCCTCCTACTTTATCCTTAAGCTTCTCCCACTCCACACTGCTCGCCTCTTCAGTTACCCAGGTCTCCCTTTTTTATTCACTTCTGTTTCGCTGTACATGCACGTATTCCAGCTCTCAAACAGCCTAGAGTCACTTAACTCTGTGCCATGGTTCTTACCTATTTGAGACCAAAGTCCATTAAGCATCTGGTGAGGCAGGAGTCTCCATCGTCAAGCCAGGTGCCTCGCTCTCACTCCCGCGGTCACGCTCGCTCTCTTCCCATTGGTTGCGGTGTGTTTGTCTGTCCTTATCTCTCAGAGGAGTGCAATTCTGCTATTCCACTCAGAAACCTGAAAGCAGAACAGAAGCAAAAGGGAAATTCCAATTAGACTCGCTGCATGGTGAACGCCAGGAGGCCGGGCTGTGGGATTTGAACAACATTCAGCATTGTCTGCGCAAGCCGACAGTGGCGGCAAGCACACAAAGCACATGAAGCCACGCATTGTTTTCAGTTCCGCTAGTTTTATCGATAAGCCATTTGTGCAAAATCTGCAAGAGCGCCCCATTTATCTCAGAAAGGAATAATTGAGCGGTATCGCGCATGCGGTGCAGAACGTGGAAAACAGCCCAGCTGCCCTGGTGAGCAAACCTAACAGCTGTTTGGTGTGCAGTTTCAGAAATGGGAGTGTCACAGATATTACTGTAGCAAAGCAAACCATTGCAATAGAAACTACGCTTTAGTTCGAAACGATAAACCACGTGTGCTAGAACCAAGTGCAGAGATTTTAGGCTGCGACCTCAATGATACGGTTTAACCTCGTGTGATGCACCATCTTCCGAATGAATCCAGACCGAACCATAGATTTTGTGGCAGCATAGCTGGAGAGATCGAGTTTGCACAGAGACAGCTGAGAAACATTTTAATGCAGAGAATCTACGTTCTAATGGCAGCTTTACTGTTCGCCTGGTCCACACAACTAGGAAACTTGTTACAATTCTGCACCCCAAACTCTGACCATTCTGAGCATTCACTTACTTAATCACCAGGGGCCTCGTTTATACAACTCTCCGTCAATTCTAGAGTGAAAGTGTGCGTACGCACAAAAGGAGGAAATGTCGTATATGGTAAATGCAGATTACCTCATGAATATTTAAACAGAGCGTGTCCCATTCATTCCTGAGTAGAAGAGTGTTGAGAACGAAGGAACAAAAGGCAAAAAGGTGAGAAGCAGCGAGGTGGAAGTTCTTGTTTTGGTGATCGAAGCAAAAACAGTGTTGTTTGGTGGCCTTGACAGTGGCATCACGAACAAACACGTGTGTTGAGTGGCAACAAGTACCGTATTTTCCGGACCATAAAGCGCACCGGGTTATAAGACGCATTAAATGAAACAAAACTCTTAAGTTCCGTCGGAAGCTCAGTTTGGTCTTTACCTGGCGCAGGGCGTCTTCTTGCTTCCTCCACTTCCGTACCATTGATTCGTTAATGATTCTGAATTCTCTCGCAGCTGCTCTATGTCCATGTAGTACTGCGTGACTGATAGCATGGATTTTTGAAATCCGCTTCGAAATAAATAATGCGCACACCCTAATGCTGAAGCACATACCGTATTACCCGCTATGCTGCGCACTACGGTTGCCGTGAGCTTCGTAACCTACCAAAGACCGTGCTAAAACATTTTGACAGATTTATGAGCGCCGTGTACCATCTACAATCGGTTCTAGGTCAGAAGGCTCAACCAGAATTAATTCATACATTAGATGCACCGCATTCGGACTTATGGTCCGAAAAATACGGTAACCACAGCATTCAACTGTGTTCGTTCCAGAAGCCACACTGTTGCAGAAGTAAAAATAAAAGTGGTCAGACCTAAAAGTCGATGCAAACCAACTGTTTTGCACAAGCAGAGTCCAACTGTAACAGGTGGAGTAAAGCCGTCACGTCACTTCATGCGAGAATGGCTTCAATAAATGGGGAAATCCCTCTTAAGAGGCGTGGTGAGTGAACAACAGGGCGATACGGATTCGGTTGAAGAACCAGGCACAAGAAAACCAGATAACTGTTTGTAACTGCCACTGTTTTATATACCCACGTGCCTTCAGTGGAGGTTGCGTCCTCGGATGAGGGGTTACAAATGCATATTAATACAATTACAGGAACTGAAATGCTGACAAATGAGCATTTAGCTGCAATTCTTAATTTTCCCCACAGCGCGCCGCCAATTGCCGCTCTCACCAAAATGTTCTTACGACTGTATGGGGTCAAAGCTGGCATAGATTTACGCCCGTTATCCCACCAAGTATTTCTTTCTAAATCTGGGGTTCTGTCTGAGATGTTTCATACACATTTCCTACCCATTTCTCAGCATATGGACCATTTACAAATGAGGCCCCAGGTCCTGCAGATTTCTTCTGCACACCGTCCTTTTCTGACTCCTGAAACGGCTCAGACCCACAGACAGAACTTCCAGGCTCACTTTGCTTGCTGGTCTGCCTTCATGTTCCATTACTTTACTAGATCATTCAGAATGCTGCAGCCCATCTGGTTTACAACCTGCCAGTTTTTGGTTATTCCCTTGGCTTCATGTTGCAGTCAGGATTCAATTCAAAGCTCTAGATTTTCTGGCCTTACAAGGTTCTGCTCCATGTTACATACGTTTTTTTTTACTCAGAACACACGCCAAATCAGGTCTCCAGCTTCAGGCAATCCAGCGCATCCTTCCTAGAGATCAGCTCAGGGTCTCTCTTCCATCCATAAAAGTCTGAAGACTTTCCATGTAAAACATGGGAATGTCTTCTATTGACCCTCTCAAAGGTAACCATATGGCTAACTGATCTCCATCCAGAAGGATGTGCCTGGAATGGCACTAGTGGGAGCTGATCGGTGGCAACCTTGTGATAGACCGGAAATGGCTCCTCTAGATCCGAAGGAGTAGCAGCTGCATTATTGTCGTACCTCCTCTGCTCTTAGGCAAACTGCGCCTTTATGCTCTTAGTATTTATTGCCTGTACACTTAAGTGTCGACATTATTCTCCTCAACAGCATTAGTCTCAAGTATAAAAGGCAATGAAAACATTGTGAGACCTTCAGCTGTTTTGTAAGGATAAGAGCATCTGCAGATGGAACTACAGGTACAACAATAAGCTTAACTTGCAATACATGACATTGTCATAAAAATTCATACTGCTGTATGCTTAATTTAAGACTGTGCATGACCTTTATTTTTCCTCATGTATTGTATAAACATTGCTGAAATCCATCGTTTGATTGCCAAATCAGTAAATCCACATAAGGTGGTGAGCACTCATTGCACCAGCACTGAGTTGTTAAACTTCTCTAGCTTCTGTTGTTAAATAAAATTGTTCATTATATTTCTTCATGTCAATCTTATCTACTGTCACAATAAAAGGTTTTTTTTGTTCAGAAATAACCAACCCAGATACAAGCGCTACACAAATTACAAGTGGTTCGTTTGGATTTTTTATACGTTAAAGCACTGTGGTTTGCATTTTTTGTTTTGAAGGCACTGACATTGAAGGGGAATTTGAAGAAAAACACCATGTTGCCTTGGGCCCAGTACAGTCATTCAACCCAAATTCATAATTAAATGGACAAACAGAAGAGGGGAAAGAGAGCACAGCGATTAAGACAACCCTTAAACATCCTGAAGCTAATTTTCAGTAATGCTCTTGGAATAAATCCCATACACATGGCATGATATGTTTGTGAAGGCGTATTTAATGCAGCAAGGTTTATTCACAGCAAACTGAAATTTGTCACACAGGGCACAAGTATACTTCAAAAGACGTCCCGTGCTGAGTCACTGATGGCTCACCAATGACTTAATATGCACATGTTCACTCAATCTGCCTGCGGATCAAAAACAGTATTAGAAGTTATATAATGATGTTTAGGTTATTTACACACTGGAGTGGGCGACTTTCAGCAAAAAGTGCCACACTGTGCAAGGCAACGGTTTCATTTAGAGAACTGAAATTTCAGCCGATGATCCTTTTGACCAAAAACCACACTTAAAAAGCAAAACCCGAACTTTTTGACTGAAGAAAGGATGGAATTTGGAGCACTCTGTATGGTGTTTAAATAGCACTTCTGAGTAAGGAAAGTGACATTTTAGTATTTATTTAATTTCTTTTTATATAGAGATCTGATTCCCTCTTTTTTTTTTTTTAAACACAAGTCACAGTAAGCTGTAGCTATTTGGTTTTGGAAGTCTGAATTTTAGCTTTGGTATTCTGGCCTGCTTTGGACACTCCACTTAGGTATTAATGAGCCTACTAATATATATATATATATATATATATATATATATATATATATATATATATGGATGGATGGATGGATAGATGAATAGATATAGTAGGCTCATATATATAAAAAACAGATTCAATTCAGCACACCTACCACTAAACACAGATTCATCACAGATCTGACATCCTTAAGGAGGTCCGATTAAACCAAACACTGGTGTGGTTCTTTTGAACAAGTGTGAATGCTGCCGTCCGAACATTATTGTAGTTTTAATGCAATACATCTACATGGATCCTAAAAATGGTTGCACTGAACTGCCAACCAAAAGGGAAACTTAATGCTCCAGAAGACACGGACAGGCTGCAGTTAGCATTAGCAGCTATGCTAACACCCTGACTTCACCAATACAGGAATGCAGGACAGTGTTTTGCTTTTACTTTTGACTTTGAATCCATTACTCACTAAATTACATGAGATTTCAACACTATTATAAAAAAAAAAAAAAACTTGGTGCTAGTGATTTTGACCAACTGTAGGTTAATGCAAGTGTTTTAAACATTTAACTTATTTATCACAGGCTCTGCTATTATACTCCATAAACCACTCCACCAAACACAAACTACTCCGTTCATGACACATTTAACCTGTGATGGACTTGTTGGAACATATCCCGATCAGAAATCAGGGATCTGTACACTACAACTACATTAATGCATATAATGCCTTAAACAGTGTGGATTTACTGGGGGTCTGGATCAAAATTTCTGGAACGAATTAATGAAGAGAACCGAGGTACCACTGTACAAGTATAAACACCGCCTTGGAGACAGCCAAAGGATTAACACCAGAACTCCTATAATACTGACAAACTGGACTGGAGGTCCAACACTGTACATGAAGGGGAGGAACAGACTCCACTTGGGCTGTGCCCTGGATGGATTTGCTGTGGGGTTCAAAACAAGGACACAAACTCACTGCTATCCTGGACAACACATCACAACGCCTACATGATCTACTGGTCAAACATCGACAGTACAGGAGATCGTTTGTTCCGACAGCAATCACACTGTACAAGACCTCATCACATTAAAAAGGACATTACTTTAACGTGTCCCAACACTGAGCACCACAAGCTGGACATTACTACACCTCTCTACTCATAACACTATGTACTACCAGGCTGTCTATGCATGTATACATATTGCGCATCTATTAATATGAACATCTCATTCCACTTCTCATGGGAGTTTATAGTCTTATTATATCTCTTTACTTCTATTTATGCATCTGTATAATAATGCACAGTAATAGTTTGCCCTTGTATTGCTCTTTACTATATGTGATGCTGTAATACATGACTTGCCCCTGAGATTAATAAAGTGACCAATCTGTCTGTCTACTAGGAAAGGCAATAACCCAAAGACATAATCCAGCACAAAGGTGATCTAGTGCTTAAGCTGAATCCAGCATAGCCAGTACCATTTACACCGCCTGTCCTACCGATCAGACAAAAACAAAACGTACGAGTTGTCATTACAGAGTTTATACAATTTTATGTACTTCTCAGATTCACCATGCTGCATTTGTGCAATAGCCCAGAAATGCCAGGTCATAAATTAGGGTTGCTAATACCTTATAATAAGTATTAAATACATTTACACACCTCTGTCTGCTTTCAGGTTTAATATCTTAAAACATCAAAATGTCTTTCAAGTTGGTTGTAATTCAGGAAAATGTGGTAAGTATTTACTTACATGGTGGCTTCTTCAGGGAAAAATCGGTAAATTACTTTCATTTTTCATTTCACAGGGGTGGAGCAATATGGCAAAGAAATGGCTTCAAATTGCCTGTTCAGAAATATGACTCACTATGGTAATGATTCTTTCAGTCCCCTAATAGAAGCTTTGTATTTGTCTTGGAAAGGCTTTAAATAGTGGAAGCTAAATGTATCTGCATTTGTGTATACACATAAAATGACCAAAAGTATGTAGACACGCCATCTAACTGGTAATTCACATGGCATCAGTGATTGTTAATAGACACTGTGCTCTTAATCAATAACTAATTGCATTTTCTGTCTTCTCTCCGAGCTGTGTTCCGGTACCAGTTGCTGCCACACATGATGTTCATCCGCTTCAGCTTCACTCAAGCTGCTTCCGTCATCAGCTCCAGTCCCACCATACCCGGGCCACACCAGAGGGCAGTAACCCTCACCCTCCTCCGGTTGGCTGGGGTTGAAGTGCCGCCAACGACTTTCCTGCTTAGACTCAGGATCCTAGAGTGACTCTGTGTATTGGACTACTTAATGCCGATGTGCATATTTTACATTCTATTTGAACTTTGACGCCATGACTTTAGTTTATCATCTACGCCGCCCAAGGAGGTTAGGTCCCTTTTTGAGTCTTGGTCCTCCCAAGGTTTCTTCCTCATAACACTTAGGGAGTTTTTCCTTGACACGGTCACCCTAGGCTTGCTCAATTTGGGATTAAAAATAGATATTAGGAGATAATCTAAAATTGTAAACTTGCTTTGAGACAATGCTATATTGTAAAAAGCGCTATATAAATAGATCTGACTCGACTATTTCAGCCATACCCATAACAGTTTTATAACATAAGAATACAGCCATGCAATCTCCACAGACAAAAAGTGCGAGTGCGTTTAGATGCACTTAATAATCCGATCATAGTCCAATGTCTGCAGTTAACTGATTATTCAAGTGGTCATGTATGCATTTACATTTACAGCATTTAGCAGACACCCTTATCCAGAGCGACTTACAATTGATACAGTCTTACAATCCAAGCAATTTGTGGGTTAAGGGCCTTGCTCAAGGACCCAACAGTGGCAGCTTCTCACAGGTGGGATTTGAACCCTGGACCTTGTGGTCCATAGTCCAGTACCTTACCCACTAGGCTACCACAGTCCCAGTTTATGCAGCACACTCCGATCTAGAAATCAAAGAGAGAGCGCCAGAATTTAGTTTGGTAACCTCATTTCTCATAGCATGTATACCAGGTACTCCAATTCAAATGGATTTCTCAGTCTTCTGACGCACACAAGCGTAACCAACACGGTTGCCAGATCCGCCTATTCTAAAGACGTTGCCTTATTTTGGCTATTTTTCCATTGACTGTAGTGCTTTTTTTGAGAGATCTGGCAACCCCAGAATTAAATGCAACATGAACTTAAAAACAGCGAAACAGCTGTCAAACACTTTATGGAGACTGAAATGCAGTATATACTCAAACGAAGTTAAAATAATCAAATTCATCATTTTCTTTTGAGTCTTGCTGAGCCAAAAACCAATACCAAGGGGTTTGTCAGTTTTACATTTGCATTTTGTGTTGATGACACTTTGGATACCTGTTCAGTTTTGATACCTCGCATGAACAGTGCTTACAGATGGCTTGTCTAATATCTCAGGAGATGTGAAGTGATTCCACATGGTGACAGTTTCGCTTTTGATTTGGTGAGTGAAGGCAACAAACACTAATTACTTTCCAACTTCATACTACACTTTATAAACGTTTACAAGCCTGCCGCCCCAGCATACCAGCATTTCCAGATTCCATCCGGTCTGACACACTCACATATTCCTGACCAAGTGCGCTGGAGAATGAGAAGTATTGATTCCTCTCATCTGTCCCACATTTTCTTTACCACACTATTAAAACCCCTTGTCTGAAGCAGTTTTGCACTTTGCTTGTTCAGGCCTTAACCTTAACATAACCGGGTCGCATAACCTTCTTCAGTCAAAAGCAAGTCTTTTCACACATCTGCCTAATCCTGGTGAAATGTGTTATGGCATGAACAGCTGTGGCTTGCTAACTGATTAGCTTGTTTTTAGTAAAATGAGTGACAAGCATCGATCGCCTCGTGTTCACGTACACAGACTTTTGTCATTATTCCCTAAACAATGCTGTATAACAAACATTTACATCAAATGTACATTATATTAGGTATAATATTTAATCTAGAGACAACGTAAAGTGTATATGACGATGTGTGTAGGTTATATGTAAATTCTGCACCATTTTATATAAGGGACTTCAAGGCAATAGTATTCCCTAACGGCAGTGGTGTATTTCAGCAGCATAATGCACTCTGCCACAGTGAAAACATTTGCTCAGGACTGGTTTGAGGAACATGACAAGGTGGTCAAGGATCATTCGTCCTCCAAACTTCCCAGATCTCAATCTGACCGAGCAACTGTGGGATGTGCTGAACAAAGAAGCCAGTTCCATGCGAGGATCTGCTGTTAATGTATTGGGATCAGAGCCTTGGTGGCACCTAGGCAATTTTATGCTGCTGGTTTTAAAGTTATGGCTGATGCATGCACTAAACAGATGTGCAATAGAAATATGAATGCCCAAAAAAGGCTCAGATGAAGCCAAATGGAAATAAATTGTTGTTGGACTACACGTCAGTCACAGCAATGACCAGACCAGAGAACAGGACTGGTTAAACATTGACCCAAAGTGTCAAATACATTCACAAAAACTTCTCACATTTGTGAGTCACAAGGAAAAGCAGCTGCCACACAGAGAAGCTGAAGGACACGCTGAGGATGAACAATAGTCAATAGCTGGCAAAAGCACAACAGACGCAGTACTTCATTCACTTCTCACTCACTTTACCACTGTTACTGGCAGATTTTTTAGTATACACTGTAGCCAAATACAATGTGACTCATACATGCATCATCCTATTCATTTTTCCTACTTTAGACATCATTATTTGCCATGGGGCATTAATAATCCCAAAACAAGAGCATAAATCTGGGAGCACGTGTGTTATTTCATGATTACATGAAACACACATCCACAATCAATAAACTGTGGGAGCAACTGTAAGAAAATGGAAGACATACAAGACCATTGATAATCTCCCTTGATCTAGGGCTCCACGCAAGATCTCCTCCCATGGGGTGAAAATGATCATGAGAACGGTGATCCCAGAACTACACGGAGGGACCTGATGAATGACCTGCAGAGAGCTGGGACCAAAATAACAAAGGCTACCATCAGTAACACACTACGCCGAGAGGGACTCAGATCCTGCAGTGCCAGATGTGCCCCCCTGCTTAAGCCAGTACATGT
>JAJAGP010004210.1:0-18936 GCA_025084515.1 Ancistrus triradiatus | reverse complement strand
ACACGGCGCTCATAAATCTGTCAAAATGTTTTAGCACGGTCTTTGGTAGGTTACGAAGCTTACGGCAACCGTAGTGCGCAGCATCGCGGAGTAATACGGTATGTGCTTCAGCATTAGGGTACGTGCATTCATTCATTTATTTTCGAAGCGGATTTCAAACCCAACGCCATCAGTCACGCAGTACAACATGGACATAGAGCAGCTGCGAGAGAATTCAATATTAACGAATCAATGGTACGGAAGTGGAGGAAGCAAGAAGACGCCCTGCGCCAGGTAAAGACCAAACTGAGCTTCCGACGGAACTTAAGAGTTTTGTTTCATTTCATGCGTCATATAACCCGGTGCGCTTTATAGTCCGAAAAATATAATACATGTCAGATTTAACCCAGACTAGGACTGGCCAATCCATCTATATGTCTGATCCCAATCCACAATATTATTACAAACATTTTTCATAGTTTTTATGACTATTAAATATAAAAACACCTCGTTTGTTTTAACAGTGAATCAATGAAAATTCACAACAGGACCTAGGCTACATCGATACAATCACAGTGGGCCAATTTAGAAACTCCAATAAGCATAACATGCCAATTTAGAGTGACCAATCAACTTAATGCAAGTCTTTGGAATGTGGGAGAAGACCACAACACCCGGAGTAAACCCATGTGGACACGGAGAGGAGACTCGTCACAGGAGCTGCTTAAAATATAAATTTTCACCCATGCTGCTGGGTATCGTACCTTTAATTAGGTCAGATTCATTCTTATATGCAGCCTGCTGGGTAAACTCCAAATCCAAAATCCAAATAACCACATTCGTGTTCTTTTAATAACAAAACTATGGAAGGGGAGAGAAAAAAAAAAAAAAAAAAAAAATTAAATGTATTCCAAGGACCTGCCCACTCTAGGTTATTACTGATATAATGTGTGTCTACAAGAGAAAGAGTGAGCTAGACTAGGAAACGGATCATCACCTGGTTGTTAAAACTCTTTGGGATGACATCAGCTTATTAAATGTTAGAAAATGTTTAGTACGACTGTCTAAAATCGCCCTCTCACCCACCCTAACTGACCGTTTTCTGGGTTTTCTGATAACAATTGTTTTATTTTAACATAACAGCATCAACAACAAGAACAGAGCACAGCACACATTGAAGCCTCAAGCGCCAAGTGCACCGTAACTCCTCCGCTTTCAGCTAATTAATGATCAAAACCTGCCAACAGACTAATAAAAAGGAAATGTAGTCACACTGCTGAGACCGCAATATAAAATAAACAGGTCACCCCTACCTTATCTACTGGCTTTTCTTTAAAAACAGCAACAGGTCGAAATGCTGTGGGGTTAGTCTGGTGCAATCTGTTAACTGAGGACCTGCTTCAGAGAATACCCTCACAGATGGTCCCAAAAATGCAGATATACGCATTATGCACACGCACACAAACGCCACTTCATTAAGTACACCTGTTCAACTTCTTAACACAAAGAACTAATCCACATGACAATCAGACAATCCACATGGAAGCAACTGAATGCATTTAAACTTGCAGACATGGTCAAGATGACCTGCTCTCCAAAGAGCAACAGTATGGGGAAGATCATACAAGTGAATGCCGTATGGTTGTTGCCACAAGCGCTACAAACTCATTAGAAACATCCAGGAATCCTGTATAATAGAAGTGTACATGTAACATGAAGAGAAAAAGAAACAACTTCACACACGCACATAACACCAGAGGCAAAGTGTTCTTTAAACACACAGCTTCAGAAGTACCCAAGCAAAAGCGCAAGCAAAGTGAGAGCAATAACATTTCATCGGATATATGAGAGCGCAGGCAGGCAATTGCGACCCCAATCCATATTTCAATTTCCATCCCCTCATGTAAACTAATTCAATCTGGGCTGTATTTCCCTGCCAGCATTCGCCTGTGAGAAATGAGCATATTCTCAGCAGCAGATTATAAACGGCCCTATTTCTCTCTCTTACACACACACACACACACAAACACACTTCACACTCAAAACCTGGCTAATTACCGGGTTATCTTTACCAGTAATTTCCCAATTTTACACATACAGCTTTAACATGGTAATTTAACAGACCGCACCCTTTCACACGAGAGACTCGTTACAGCTTATATAGAGTCACCACCGCGACTATTTTTTGCACCTTCTAAGCACAGCCTAGTCCAAGTAATTCTGGAGTGGTTGAGCCATTGCATGATTCTGAACCGCAAGACTGTGTCGTTCAAAGTAGTACTCTGGAACCTATGGAACAGCCAAAAGACATTTCATTTAACAGGAAGAAAAAGTAATTGCCAGTGTTGCTCACCACCACGAATTTACAAACTGTGTGTTTCCAGAGCTCATATGACTTGTCTTTTACCTTTGATGTACAGGAATAATTCATTCATTCATTTTCTTATCCGCTTAATCCTGGCCAAAGACATTGCCTAGCTGGCGGCATGGGGTGAAAGGCAGAAACAACCTTAAAAAGGGCGCCAATCCAACGTAGGGCTCATACGCTCACACACTCAGGGCACTTTAGACACCAATTAGCCAAACACGCATGTCTCCACACAAGGACCGAGACCACTCCACTTGGGGACTGAACCCAGAACCTTCTCGCTATGAGGCAACGGTGCTACCCAGAGCCCCCCTGTATAGGAATATAAAGTGGCTATACCAAATAAAAAATATCCCACACGAACTGATACTACAGTAAAAGATTGTGTACCATGAGGAAATGGGCCTTGACCCTTTTGTCCCACCAAACCATTCAGAAAGCCTGAGGGTAATCACAAAATAATACATTTAAGATGGTCCCCTAATTAAACTGTGTTCAAGCAAAAGCAAGTTACAGCTACATAATGCATTAATTATCAAGATATCTTGATAGTTATTACATCCTTATCCTTGAGGACTACTGAGTGACTAAAAACAAAAAGATATCGAGAGAACTTTCAGTGAGGGTGGGGCCATTTATGAGATGAAAACTTTGCTTCAGCTTTCACACTTGCTTATCATAAAAACTGGAATGTTAAGTTTAAAAACAAACAAAGATGCTGACTAAGGTGCACTACTCTAACACCTGTTTTTTGCACCTGTTTACAGGTTGTTGTTGTTTTTCTTTCCCAGAAACCAGAAGATTGGTCAACCCTGCGTCTAAATATCAGCATCAGCAATTAAAAAACCCATATTGCCATCCATAGTTTTCTAATTGTCACAAATACTTGACCCAGATACCTACCCTGTAATGCACACTCTCGTATACACTTGAAACAATTGCAATTACACGGCAATTAGCAAGCCTGACAGTAAATTGCTTTGAGGAGTTTCTCTGGATTAAAATTTTGGGTTGGATTCACACAAGCGCCTAACCAATTTTAAATGATTGACAATCTCCTAGGAGGAAGACCATTGTTAAAGGAGACGAACACCAACGCTTTAGAGTCTTGATATTAAAATTGGGGAATAACTTGAAATAAGTTCATTTTAACATCAGAATGCCTGGCACCTGCTTGCTGTGATGTAGATTTTACCATTGTTGTTTGTTTATTTAATTTATTTATTTAACGTCACTAGAATCAAAGGAAAATTAGTGACAGACAAGGTTCCACCAACACTCACGGTTATATTGAAACTAGTCATATATCCCAGGTTGGGGGACGATTTAGCGTAATCAATTAACCTAATCAAGGTCTCTGACTATGGGAGGAAACCAGAGTACCCAGAGTAAAGGCCCAAGAAAAGACCCAAGTCGCTCCACTCTGGGATCGAACCCAGGACCTTCTTGCTGTGAGAATCTACCCATGTAGATTTTAAAGTTGAAAAAAAACAATGAAATGGTTATAATGTAAGCATTTCCAGGTTTGGCTGATGTTCACACAGCAAGAGTGGCTCAAATCCGACAGCTTTCTTTTTAATGAGCAAAGGAAGATCGAGCCACTCGATACACCCCCCTCAGAGGTACACAAAAGCGACTGCTAGACTACAGCTGTTATTCACGATAATGTGTTCTGAATGGTGACACTGAATTACACAGGAAAAGGAGGCAAAAACAGGCCACAATTGATGCTTTCTGTTGAGGCTTCTTCTGTGTGAAGAACTTCATGGATTCGAGACCAGAGCCAAGAGAGGTGGGACCACTTTACAGATAAGGAATTCACTGGAAACGTCAAAATGTCAAATGCAACATTCAAGTATCTATGCAAGTGACCTTCAAGATTTGCGATTGATTGATTATTGCTTTTTTGCAGTATCAGCATATTTTCGGCTATCATCCAATATTTGCAAGCAGGACACCAACTTGAGGAAGGAGGGTATAACAGAAGTCCAAGGCTTGAATTCTGATCTTACTGTTCGGACTGACTTCACAATGCCACGTATCAGACAAGCCAGTATGATCATAAACCATAGCGCTATGTGCTGATACCGGTTGCACATGCCACCTTAACATGGCATCCAGTATATACTCTGCCCTTTAAACAAGAAACTGTTTCTTCAATTCTCATTTTCAACTGTCTGAATAAGAGTATCTGAAAGTCACATAAAGGCTTATTCCTTCCACATCTGTAGATGCGCCTTTGAGCTTCTAAAAACTTCCATTACTATGGTAAGACAGCTATTTTGTGGGTGTTATGTTAACTCAGTAAAAGACGGGCCAGCTTCATTTCAAACAAATACTAACTTTATGTTAATCTTCACTGGTTTTCATACCTGCTTAATCCAGTTCTAGGTAGCATGGGTGCCAGGGCCTAACTGGTGTTACATTAAGCAAAAAGGGAACAAACCCTGATAGGGCACCCATTGCACATGGGGACTGTCACTGAGTGCAGTACATGCACTAGTCGGATTTCTGCGGCATCTTGATAGTCAACTGGTCATGTATACAGCATACTCCAATATAGAAGTCAGATTAAGAAATCCGATAGAGAGCTGGATTTGACCCCAGAAATCAGATGGTGCATTGCCTGTATACCAGCTACCCGATTATTATCAGTGTTTTCAGTCTGCGCATGTGCGCAAGCATGGTCTCAACTGCCAGGTCTGCGAATTTCCAACAACTTGGCTTCTTTTTCCATTGACTTTATCATTTTCCTCGGTGGAAAAATGGATCTGGCAACCCTGGAATTAAACGCACCAAGGAATTAAAGGCAGGAATTAGAACATGCAAACTCCACACATTCAAACAAAAGGGAGGGGACTGAACCAAGGATCTGAAGCTGTGAGGCAACAGTACTAACCAATTGCACCACCATGCTGAAGGTGAAGCTTATGATTGATAAAATGTTTACCCAAAATCAACGGTGGAATTAAACTAAATATATCACATGCAACCTGCTCACCAGCCTAAACTAAGACAACTCATCTGCTGCTCAGTGAGTGTAAATTAAGACTACCAAAAATACACATCACCATGTGCACTTGTTTCTACTGATGGTTTAAGGTATGTGATGTTCCCTTGTAATGGAGTTTTGAAGTAGCACTGTCCTTAATGCGCTTAATGGCCTGAGGGTTTAATATTCATCCAAGAGATGTAAAGAAATCCAAATGTGTTGAGAAGTTTCTCCATTCGAATGTTTAATATGGACAATGATTATTTTACAAAAATACTTGGTTTCACAAACATGATTTAACCACCAAAAACCAAAATAACTCACTTTATAACCAAGTCAGTCCATGTACTTTACTGTTAACATTATGTAAGCAACAGCACCATGTTACACAATCTTGCACACAGGCTTCAGCAGAGCTGCAGGCATGTGCGTACGAGATGAGATCCCTAATTGAACCTAGTTCCTCTCAAGGCATCTCATTATTTCAGGGAGTATATATTTGGCATGGTCTCCACAACTTTACTAAGCGTTTTATAAAGCTGATTTGCAGCGATGTCTAATTTACAAAGCAATACATAGGTAAAACAGAAAAACTAAACGCATTTTATGAAGTTGCAAAAATGGTGTAATCATTCATTACTGGCCATGTTTTCATGCACACTACTAACCCATTAATAATCTGATAAATAGCTCAATCAGAATAAAAAGCGTTCATGTATATGCCTCAACTGGAACACAATAATTAAATTGAGGAGCATCTAAATTATGTTTCTCTCCGATTAAACAGTGGGTAATCGTTTAAATAATCCATTAAACTTCTGTACCCTATTACGTTTCCAGTCGGACTGTGTGAGTACTTTGTGTGAGCGCAAGCCTATGCCTCAAACTTTAAAAGACTTCAAAATAGCAGAACAGATGGGAGAATATTTCAAAATAATAATTAGTTCAAACACCTATACAAGCCAATGGACAACAGTGGCCTCAATGTTATACATGTACACACACACACACACACAAAAATGGGGAAGAAAGGTGACTTAAGTGACTTTGAACGTGGTAGAAGTGGTTGTTGTTGCCCGACAGACTGGACTGAGTATTACAAAAACTGCTGATCTACTGGGATTTTCATGCACAGCTCTCTCTCTCTGGGCTTACAGAGAATTATCCGAAAGAGAAAATATCCAGCTAGCGGCAGTTCTTTGGACTAAAATAATTTGATGCCAGAGGAAAATGGCCAGACTAGTTCGAGCCGCCAGAAAGGCAACAGTAACTCATAACCACTCATTACAACTGATGCATAAGAGCATCTCTGAACCACATGTCAAACCTTGAAGCAGATGGGCTACAACAGCAGCAGCCCATATCGGGTGCCACTCCTTTCAGCCAAGAGGCCACAACTGAAGCTAAAATTTGCACGGGCTCACCAAAATTGGACAACAGAACACTGGGAAACGTTGCCTGGTCTGATGAGTCTCAATTTCTGCTGCAACATTCAGATAGTAGGGTCAGAATTTTGTGTAAGCAACATGAAACATGAATCCATCCCGCTTTGTGTCAGTGCTTCAGGCTGGTGGTGTAGCAATGGTCCCGGGGAAATCTTTTTTGGACCCCGTAGTACATATTGAGTATAGTTTAAATGTCACAAGCTACCTGAGCATTGCTGCTGAGCATGTCCATCACTTCATGACCACAGGGTATCATCTTGTTAAGGAGGCTTCCAGCAGGATAACATGCCATGCCATGTCGCAAAGCTCAAATTACCTCAAATTGCGTTCTTAAACATGGAAATAAGTTGACTGAACTCATATGGCCTCCACATGCTATCATGTCAATACGAACCAACATCTCTGAGAAATGCTTCCTGAGCCTTGTTGAATCTATGCCATGAAAAATTAAAGAAATTCTGAAGGAAAAATGAGGTCCAACACTAGCAAGGTGTAGCTAATAACGTGGCGGGTGAGCGTATGCTAAATGGCACTCCACGTGGTCATGTAGATACCGTTGGATCGGATTATATTTACTGCCCATGTACAAGGGAATTATCAAGATTGTTAAGTCTAGTGTGCATATATAATTCACGACTCACCAATAACATACAGGTTATGGGGATACATGGGGAGTAAAGAGTAATATAAGAACAAATATCAATATAGAAGACAGAAGAGGGTCAAGTGATGTTACTGGAACATGTAATATGTGCAGCCAAATAAATATGGTTGTGTCACAAATTGACAGCTTATATACAACTATATAGTGCAAACCAATAGTCCAGACGTTGTGTTTATTTGTCAAAGTAAATTATATTTAATGTACGAGTAATGTAATGCAAGAATAGTTCTAGATGATGTTCTGGTTAAGGGCATGTACGGTCTGTGGGAAGACATTCCTCCTCTTTGTTGGCCTTCAGGGAGTAGAAGAACTTCCCTGATCAGAGCAGAGAGAAGAAACCATTGTTAAGATGACGAAGGTCTTTCGTCATTTTCCTGGCCTTGGCCCAGCATCAGCACCACTCTCTATAGATATACTGTGGGCCAGCGAGCTCAGCAAATCACAACAGCCTCTAGAGAGATCGCTGATCCTGCTTGAGAGGTTATACTTCCTATCAGGATGCTCTCAATGGTGCAGGCGTATACGTTTTTCAGTAAAGTAGAGGGCAGCTTGAAATTCCTCGAGCATCTTAATTGGACCTTCTTCACCACAGTGTTAATGTGACAGGACCAGGACAGGTTACTAAGTGAACACCAAAAACAAACTGTCCACTCGCTCTACTAGGGTTGGGTACTGAAATCAAGTTCCAACTCACCAGTTTCATAATTCCAAGAACCAGTTATCCATTAAGAAAATATAATTTCTATTCTATTTATTGGTTGCTAAGACATTTCCTGCTACAAATATCTGCAGGCACCTATCTGCCAGGTGCCTCACGTGATCATGCACGTCATCACGTAGTTTTGTTTTGATACACTCCACTGGAGCTTTAGCGGAAAATTGACACTCCAAAATGCTCAAAATATGGCTAAGCTTAGAGAGAAAAGACTAAAGACAATGTGTGGGCAAACTGATCTGGTGTAATGGAGGCAGCGAAACATCCAAGCACCAGCATGATATTGAGCTTCAGCCGTGTACCGTGTTCAACCGACTGCCATCTGACCAACTACACATACTGGTCAAGTATGCCATTCTGAACGCAAGCATGGTCTAAACTGGTTTATTACCATTTATAACGAACTATCCGCACATGCAGCTAAATACAATATGGGGTTTCTTCTGCCAATTTAGCGCCCAAGTCAAAAGTTAGAGTCTATAATTCCATCTAGCGTTTCAACTAGGAACTGCAGGAACCTGTGACCGAGGGGTGACACATCTGTGACACATTTTATCCACAAGTCACTGAAGTGTAAATACAGCCCCCTATGTATTTGACACCCAAAACCCCATAGAACCCGCTACGTTGTAACCAGCAAACTGCTGATTTTGGGTCCGATATCATACTGCACACCAAAAAAAAACCATTAAATAATTTAAAAAAATAAAAAATAAAAAATAAAAAAATAATAAAAAATAAAAAACAACATAGCAGCTTCAAAAGGCACCAAATGCCGGTCTAAATGTTTACGGTCTGTTAAGGCTAATTCACTTACACATCATTAGACATAATCGAGAATGACACCAGGTTTAAGTAAAAGTGAAAGAACTAAATGAAGCACTGGTTAGACCGACTTAATGAAGAGTCAGAAGGTATTAAGGTAGAACACTCTGTGCTTCTGCAGTTATTTAGCTGAGTATGTTCTCTACAGCCTTCAGTTTCACCTGCCACACACATCCAAGTACAGTGGTGCTTGAAAGTTTGTGAACCCTTTTGAATTTAAAATATTTCTGCATAAATGACCTAAAACATCATCAGATTTTCACATGTCCTAATAGTAGATAGAGAACCCAGTTACACAAATGAGACAAAAAAATATTATACTTTGTCATTTATTTATTAAGGAAAATGAGCCAATATTACATATTAGTGAGTGGCATGTGAATTTTTGGTGGCATGTGAACTTCAGCAAACTGCAGACGAGCAGCAGTGTTCTTTTTGGAGAGCAGTGGCTTTCTCCTTGCAACCCTGCCATGCACACCATTGTTGTTCTTCTGATGGTGGACTCATGAACATTAGCATTAGCCAATGTGAGAGAGGCCTTCAGTTGCTTAGTCCTTTGTGACCTCCCCAACTATTACACACTTTCTCTTGGAGTGACCTATGTTGGTCGACCACTCCTGGGGACGGTAACAATGGCCTTGAATTTCCTCCATTTCTACACAATCTGTCTGACTGTGGATTGATGGAGTCCAAACTCTTTAGAGATGGTTTTGTAACCTTTTCCAGCCTGATGAACATCAACAACTTTTTCTGAGCTCCTCAGAAATCTCCTGTTCGTGCCATGATACACTTCCACAAACGTTTTGTGAAGCGCAGACTTTGATAGATCCCTGTTCTTTAAATAAAACAGGGTGCCCACTCACCTTATTGTCATCCCATTGATTGGAAACACCTGACTAATTTCACCTTCAAATGAACTGCTAATCCTAGAGGTCCACATACTCTTGCCACTGACTAATATGTAATATTTGATCATTTTCCTCAATAAATAAATGACCAAGTATAATATCTCCATCTCATTTGTTTAACTGGGTTCTCTTGCTCTACTTTTAGGACTTGTGTGAAAATCTGACAATGTTTTGGGTCATATTTATGCAGAAATATAGAAAACTCTAAAGGGTTCACAAACTTTCAAGCACCACTGTACATGAAAGATGGAAGGAAATTCCTAGCAAACGGATAAACCATTTCATTTCTCCAGATCCAACTGTGACCAACTTTTATTTTTGTGATGGGCATTTTCTTTAACTGCTTGCATAACTGCAGTTTACAAACTATTTTAGTGTTGTAGTGCTTATAAAAAGTTTTCCATGCAATTACATGGAGCCAGCCAAGCCCATGGCAGTTTTGGTGTATTTTTACTTTTATTTCCTTGGTATGATTTCCTGTTATCAAGGTTTACTCAGAGGAATTGGAAAAGAAGAGGGGTTGTTTTGAACAATTGTGTGCTCTTTGCGAGCCAGGATCAATTGGCTCCAATTGTCTCTTAAGTGTTCTTGTGTAAGTGAGAAAGTGTTGTTGTATGCCCTTTGACAGACTCTCACTCTGTCTAGGGTTGGTTCCCGCCATGCAGCCTCTACTGTTTAGGCCCCAGCCCCCACCCACCAACCTGAATTGGATTAAGGGGATATGAAGAGAGAGTGAGTGAACATGGAGAGTGTTTACATGCACTTATTAATCACAATCAGATTAACACCTTAGCTCAGTAATAGGATTTCTCAGCACATGTATATTCTTAATATGATTTCAATCGGTTTTCTCACAGCGCATGCATGCAGCATGGGTAACAGAATCGAACATGGTTGCCAGATCCGTTTATTCCAAGTTTTCGCTTCTTGTGGGCTTACTTACATCGACATGGTGAGCATTTTCTCATAGTGTGTGTGTTTCTCTCACACATTTGAGTGTCCGTGACATGGTGTGTGTTTCATAGCACTTTCATGAAGACTCAAACACTGTTTACGCCTGAGGAAATATACTTTTTCAAATTTTAATTACAGTTTGTAGTTTAAATCACATCCTTCTAATGAGATCATTGGCTGCCTTACTCATGTAAACCTGGAGGTTACCCGTTATCCAATTACCCAAGTGCATGACTACTGAGAAAATCTGATTTTCTGCAGTTATTGCATGTAAATGCACTCATTGTCTTAAAATAGCTTTACAGACATCTGGGGCCAAAGATCCTACAAACAATCCTGGGGCAATAGTGGCATGGAAATACTAACTGTGACAAAGAAATCTTGGAAGGACCAAATCAGAAGAAGAACATGCAATTTGCATTGGTTCTCTGATGTGAACTGAGTATTACTAAGATTATTAATATATTTTTACACATTTTGCAGGTGTTACCAAATTATTTAATCCATTTTCCTTCCTGTGTGGTGAAGTTGTGTGGCATTCCATATGTCAATGAAAACTCTTGCTTATCATCTCATGTAATACACAGGTCAGCTTTTTACAATTCAGTAGGAAAAAAGTTTAGTTTACACAATATTATACATCAGTCACTACAGCATGGCAAAAAACTATTCCGTTCACTTCACCCAATGTAGACAATGGGTTTAGCAGAGCAAAATGATTTCCTCGTTCATTGACAAAACACAAGGCAGGAACGATTTGGTCACGCCTACAAAATGACAGACAACATCCAGTGATGACTTCAATAATGTCATGATACTATACATTGGCGTTTAAATGTAACTTTTTACTCGCTTTCAGTTACCAAAATATACTACTATGGTTGTGTGCAAGATGAGAATAATGGTTTGTCTGAAAATTACTCCAGAACCATAATTACTAGAAGATAAAATGGTCTAATAATTTTCCTCCCTGGCTGCTGGCTTTTTTCTGTAAATATATATTGTTGCTAATATACATTACTATTGTAATTAAACATCATGCTCAGGTGCTGCAGCAGAAACTTACTATCCCACCACTGTGGTGACCTTCTGTAGGACAGACAACTGACTGTCCACTTCCACAGCCCTGTCCAACCCTGCATTAGACTGGTGTTCTGTTCAGGGTGTATGTTTGAATAGGATTCCAGGATCGGCTCCAGACCCCAACAACCCTGATACAGATAAGCCGGGGTAGAAAAAAATAAAAACATATGTAAATATCAAGTATCCCTACACATTGGACCAGGCCTATTTCATCACTCCATACACAGTTTAACTCCCTTTATATGAATCACTCTGTATGCTGTAATTTGCAAACGAACAAAATTTAGTATGATAACCTAAAAATATGTAAATCCTTCAAGTACAAGTTCAAGTACATCCTGCTGTCTACATGTGATTAGGTTGTATTAACCAGGATAAAACCAACCGTGTAGTTGGCGTTTAGAATAATAATTAAAAAAATCTTTAATCAGCAAACTATAACTTTTGTGAAACAAAAAGACAATCACTGAGGGCTTTATTACTTAAGAATAATCCAGTAATGTTATCTCCACCTGACACATCTGTAGCATGTGACAGTGTAAAAGAATCGACAGTTTACATCACTAAGAACATGACAGAAAAAAGGTTTCATTAAGCCCGAGGCACATGCTGATATCAATTGATGTACTGATATCAGGGGTGGGCGATATGGCGATATTTTATCGTATCGTGACACATTTTGTTACGGTGATAGATGATATGCTATTCTGAGCATATCAAGGATATCATCAGTGCTTCAAAAACACTGACCAACTGCATGTTTCATTACTTTTATCACTGCCAGGTATGATTGCACCAGACATCCAGACAAAGATTTGTTAGTTCAACAAAAGGTCTTTTAAGTTAGTTATTAAATTTGTCCACATTGAGGTTGTGATCAGTATTGCAACATTGGTCCTTGCTGATGATAATTCCATATAGGAGATGTCCAAAAAGCACCAAAGCCAGCGAGTTAGTGAAATATCATGAGGGGGTTTCCAGCGTTGTACCACAACCTTTTTAGCTGTTGTCAAGCCTGCCAACTACCCTGGACACTCCCAAACCATATGTATGAAAGAGCCAATGGTTCCATGGGAGCAAAATTGACAATAGGGGTCTGGGACCAGTCCTATTAGATGTATTATTCTTGGTGTAATGTATGCTCTGTGACAGAACTGCATGTTTCATTATAAAGAGGGTAATTAGTTCCGTGTAATTGTATGAAGAGCAGCACATTTGGAATAAAAAGTATTCCAACAAGTATGGAATAAATATCTGAATAGTACCTTTTAAGAACCTGTCGCTACTGATGCAGCGCATCTGCGATCACATGTACCGTGATCAATATCGTGTATCATGTAAATGTCTTTAATGATCACGATATAATATTTTTACCACATCGCCCACCCCTAACTGATTTCAACAAAACTGTTGGTACATTCATATCAACATAAACACTTTTGACACCGCGCTGATTTTTGTATCCAATTCCAGACAGGATTACTACAGCTGTGGTAATGACAGCACTATATTTAGAAGGAGTACATTCTGGTGTTTGTTAACATGTTTACCATAGCCATGTGTTGAGTCATTCTAGAGCTAAGAAACCAAGGAAATTAGACGTCAATCAGGTTCTAATTGTTAAAAACTAAAGGCATTACAACGCAACTAGAATAACAAAGGTGTGAGAATGACGCAGGCATTAGAGAATGTCTTACCAAAGCTGCTCTTTTACAAACATAGGGAATGCAGTAAAAAGTCATTTCTGATTCCTACACATTGCCCAGTTTTCTTACAAAATAGATTCTCGGTCAGCTCACAAATACACAATTTCTTTCCTCAAAAAGCTCAATTTCAGAAAGAAAGTCTATCTACAACACGCAAACACATACATAAACGTATTTGCCATTAACCTTTACTGACTAATCCAACAACTGGCCTTAAGATTTCTATTAGGAGTGAGTTATGAGTAAACTGGTCTTCCACTGCTTTCACTGTACAGGGAACCATGTTGATATTATTGTCTGTATTTGTAACTCAAGTTGGAAATGTGACAGAAATAACTGCAGAAAATTTTTTTATAATCCATCAAGCTCAGGCTGGAGCAAAAGCGAGTGCGTTACCAAGAAATTCTCAGTTATTTGTCGTTCACAGCTTAACACACTAACACAAAAGACTGTACCCAATCATAACTATAAAGGATTGTGTGGAATCTAAACATTTAAAAAAACGAGTCCTTTGTACCCAAACACTCGTGTCAGACTGATTTGAAAGTAACCGACTCATAAATGATAAATGTGACTGTACCAGCCGTAGAAGTACTTTGATCTCAGCACTCAGCAATCTTTGTTCAAAACAAATCATAGAGTTTGCACACATTTCTCCTGTTGAATAATCTTACACAAGGAGGGGAGGGAACTGGAAAAGAGTGCATTAACTTTATGAAAACAGAAGCATATACTGTATACTACAGAGGGGGCCAGAAGTCTGAAACCACTAGCAAAAATACTTCCATTTTGTTTTCCCATTACAAATTATATAATACGAATATCAATTTGGCTGAAAAGTTTAATCTTTTCAGTAGTACTTGGCATTTCCTCCAACCTAAAAATCAATTCATCGTTTATGGGACGCAGATTTAATCAGTCAATTATGCATTTGCATTTCGACGCCCTTATCCAGAGCGACTTACGCCTGTACAATCCAAGCAATTTTAGGTTAAGGACATTGCTCAATAACTAAACAGTAGTAGCTTGGCAGAGCTGGGATTTGAACCCTGGACTTTGAGGTCCATAGTTCAGTTCCTTAACTGCTAGGCCACCACAGTCCCATACAACACTAAATGACAGAAAAAAGCTAAGCATTCGGTAACACAGAAGTAGTAGCACACCAAATACGAATACGTTCTCTTTTTTTTTTAGGAAAAACATGAAATAGAAGTGGTTTCACTGGTGGTCTGAGACACAGTGTGACCAAGGCAGTTTCACAATAATGAGCAAAGTATATGAAAAAGTTTCCACACTCACCAATTCTGTTTCCTAAAGGCCATATTACTACACTCTCAGTGAACATGCAGGAAAAGAACACGTCAGCTTTCACTTATCCACCCCGTTTGCCCTATCCAGAGCTCTGTTAATGAGCAGTTGATTGTTTTTTTAACATCAGCATCAGTGGCCATTTCAGCGGCACACACAAGGTTACATCCATACACTAGACACTTCAAGACTAGTCTCATATTCATATTTATATATATATAAAATACATACATACATACATACATACATGACAACGTCTTTGGTCTGTGGGAGGAAACCAGAGTACCCAGAGTAAACCCACACAGACACGGGGAGGACATGCAGACTCCACACAGAAAGGGCACAGGCCACTCCAGTAACGAGCAGCTGAACCTAATTAAGTGGCCAGTGAGTGTATGTGCTAGTGGTGGCATGTTGAATGTTGATGATCCAAAAGTATCACGTTAACTTTTTTGAACTGAATTTGAATAACATCATCTTTTTTAATAACAATAATTTTGCGAACTATAAAAGCGCTTGTATGGTGCAGTGGTCTAACACGCTATATCACCATAACTGTATCCTGAGTTCAAGACCTGGTGATGTCCATTGGGCCATACCAGGCACCTAACATGTGTACAGCCAGATGTGCTTGAGGGAAGGGAGGAAATGGGGGCCAGTTTGGCAATTATGTCTCAGTGCTACAGCAGCGATTCATGGCATCCCACCCAAGGCGCATCCTGCCTTGTATCAACCGTTCAGTATATAGTGTAAGGCTGTGGGGATATGTTCTTGGGACACACTGGGCCCCTTAATACCCACTGAGCAGCTGAGCCACAACCAGCCTGAATACCATTTGTGACAGTGTACCCAGATTCCAGCAGGATAACGTGCCATGCCAAAAAGCTCACAACATATGAGACTGGTTTACTGATTATGACAATGAGATCACTGTACTCAACCACAGCCACCAGATTTCAAGCAGAGAGAGCACATTTGGGATGAGGTGGACCAGAAAATTCGGAGCAGGTCAATACGGACCAAAATCTTTAAGAAACTTTTCCAGCACATTGTTGAGTCTACGCCATAATAACTCAAGGCAGTCCTGAAAGCAAAAGGGGATCCAACCAGGTCCTAGAAAGGTGTACCTAAAAGTGTACATGTACTGTTTTTTAAGTGTTTATGTTCTGGATTGTCAGGTGGAAGTGGTATTTTGAAAGGTGTGCATGTGAAAATGTACCTGATTAAATCAGAATACCAGTGATCGAGTCCATCTCAAACTTGCCCACATGGACCTTTCGGCAAAAGCAGCACGAACTTCGTCACAAATCACAACCTGAATGAAGCTCACTTTCTGGCAGGCAGCATTCCTGCAGTTCTGCACTGCGCATACAGTGGGGGAACCGATTCTCATTATGTAGCAAGATTAGAAGCCGAGCAAATGCGCATGCGCCTGGCTATTATTCCCTCTACAGTGCAAAATGGATCTGTATTTGGCAGTGGCTGCATCACTGACGTACAGGCCTGTTGTTAACAATAACTTGCTCACCGAGTCGTCTAATAAAGATGCAAACGCATAAGCATAAAGGGCTGCGTCAGCGCTTTGTAGTCACCAGGTTAGAAACATTTAATATGAGTAAATATCAAGATAAAATACGAACTGCATGCTAACGACTCAAAACAAGTACAAGGCTAGCCACTACAGAGTGTGCACTACCGAGTACCTGAGGAAGCTATAAGGAGTCATGTACACACAATAACGAAGAAATCACTTTGTAAGGACCATACCGAAAGGTCTCGGTCTGATAATTAACGAACACGGCGCTCTGCGTTACGTAAGAACCACAACACGATAACCACAACAAGCTAGCACAGCGCTAACAAGACGCTGGAGTTAGCTAGAAAGTCCACCTCTACACGAGCACACGCGCTCGCTCTCCGCCCGTCCTCTTCAACAGAAACACACCAAGCCGCAAAGAATTAGATGCGAACCATATAAAGTTAGACTTCAGTCAAAAACTTACCAGTTTTCACTCTTTACTAGGGCTGTATCGGATTTTTTTTTTTTCGCTCGCGCTGCTTCACGTCCGGGTTAAAGCGCGTGACGACAAAACGGCCGCGTGCGCGCACCCAATCAGCAGCGCGCGCACTTTTCACAACTGTCTCCGCACCAGCCAACCAACAGCCTTGCCGTTTCAAAAATTAGGTTTAGCTCAGTACAATACATGGTCAGTCCGGTTCTTATTAAATCAGTTCTTAATGCTGTTACACAGAATTAAAAATAAACCCTTCAGCATGTCGGTACGAGAAAGTAATTTTGTAATAACGGCATAATTATGGCGTAATTACAAAAAATAGGCTTCTGTTTTTGCAGTGGATTGAATGAATCAAATTCTTCATGATGCTTGGCTTAAATACCAAATCTTAGTCTGTTGGAAAATTGGGAGACAAAATTCGAGAGGGAAGACTGAGATGGTTTGGACATGTGCAGAGGAGGGATAGTGGATATATTGGTAGGAGGATGTTGGAGATGGAGCTGCCAGGCAAGAGATGGAGAGGAAGACCAAAGAGGAGTTATTTGGTTGTGGTAAATGAAGATATGCAGGGAGTTTGGGTGAGAGTGGAGGATGTGGGGGACAGGGTGAGGTCGAAACGTTTAACTTGCTGTGGTGACCCCTGATAAAGGGAGAAGCCGAAAGAAGAAGAAGAAGTCTCCCTGAGTAGCACAGAGTCATTTGCATCAGGATTCACACACTGGGTTCTCAAATCGCAACGTTTATACAGACTTTAAAACAGTCGAACCTCATTACTGCCTTTTTCTAACTGAGCATCCTGAACAGCACTAGGGCTGGCTGGGGTGTTTCATGGTTATAAACTACTAGAGTCATTCGCAAATATTAATGAACATACCATCTATGGTGCTCAGTACACTAAGATCTCCCTGTGATTTATGCGTAATTTAAAAAAAATTTCAATCAACTGCTCCATTTCAGAACTACTTCCATTGCAGAAGCAAAGGGTACCTCGGTCAGTATTTCGTTATAATTTTCTCATTATAACCAGATACTTTCTTACCATAATTGTGTCGTTTTTATGGCATACATTGTTTATTACAAAATAAATAGCTTAAGTATAAAAAAATAACTGAAACCATCACCAAAAACCTGTGCAACAAAATCATTATGATTCCATTTTTAATAATGTTTTAAAAAGCTAATTTGACATTGTCCCAACCAGGACTTTAAAAACTCTATGCTAGAATAAATAATAAATAGTGATCAATTCATTAAAAAACCACAATGCATGTTTTTACAATAACATAAAAATACACAGAATGTATTATTTCTGTTCATTATTTCTGTTTATTATATACATATATATCATCCTCAACATTACTGTCACTAAAAACAGCCTATGATTCACTGTAGTGAATTATATGAAGGTAACATTTGTTTATGTTGGAAGCATGGAAACTGACGGACAGAGGAGCAAAATGTCAACCATAGGAGAACAGTGACAATTTAATGTTTGGAAAAGTGAGTAATTTAATCATGTATTCCTCCTGATCATAGAGTAGGTTTAATCAGTATCATTACCATTTTTATAAAACAAAAATGAAATGATGAGTGAATCTTATACTAGGGTGGCACGATAGCACAGCGGTTAGCTTGGTCAGCTCACAGCTCCAGCACCCCCGGTTCGATCACATCATTGGACTTTGCCTGCACGGAGCTTACTCTGGTTATGCCTCCCACTCTGGTGGATTGATCATAAGAGCCAGCTCCTAGAAAGGACACTCTCTGAAAACTCAGGGTTCAAATCCTGGGTAGTGGCTTGCAACATGAAGGTTGAAGTCCATTTGGTGCATTTATGGAACCCTGAAATGGACTGGCACCCTATCCAGAGTGTACCTCTGCCAGTGAATGTGGGGTTAGACTCCAGATCTTCCCTGCCACTCTGACCAGAATGCTTCACGTTCTCAGTGACATTCAGCAGGAGAAGCAGTTGGA
>JAJAGP010004209.1:0-54437 GCA_025084515.1 Ancistrus triradiatus | reverse complement strand
GCTTTTTACAGTGAAGCATTGTCTCAAAGCAGCTTTATAATTTTAGAATATCTTCTAATATCTAGGGCCAATTTCATACTGAGTAAGCCTAGGGCGACAGTGGAAAGGAAAAACTCCCTAAACGTTATAAGGAAGAAACCTTGGGAGGACCAAGACTCATTTCATTAGATTGCAGTAAAATAATAGCATAGTAACAATAGTAGCAAAAAAATTGTAAATTATATTTCATTCATTTATTTTATATAAGAGCTTAAGCAAATTTGAGGTTGACAGCAGCACTGGGTGTAATTCAGGAACCAACCTGGACAGGGTGCCAGTCCATCGCAGGGTACACATAAACACTCACTGGACAATTTAGTGACACCAATTTATATTTACAACATTTAGCAGACGGTTTTATCCAGATCAACTTACAATTGATAAGATTTAACAATCCAAGCAATTGTGGGATAAGAGTCTTGCTCATGGAGCCTGGAAGTTTGGCTGAAGAGGGAGTTGAACCCTGGACCTTCTGGTCCATAGTCCAGCACCTTAACCACTAGGGCTGTGCTAAAAAATAGATACAGCAATATATTGCATCTTTCTTTCCATGATATACTAAATACTACATTGATTTTCGGCTCAAAATATCTTTTTTTTAAGGAAAAATAAAATTCAGTGGGGTGTAAACTACAATCTCCGCTCCTGTAGATGTTGCAGTACAGTGTTTTGACTCAATTATCAATGTGATGTGATTTATTAACATGGCTCAGATTGTACACTGTAACTTGTATTTCAGCTGTTTTCATATTTTCAGTGAACTATGTGGAATATCGCAATATATCGCGTTATGTATCGTATCGCAGTGTATCTCAATATAATCATATCTTTACCCATGTATCGTGCTGTGTATCGTATCGTGAAGTTCTTTCCAATACCCACCCCTATTAACCACTGCCCTACCACAGTCCCATCAATTGACACAATAAATACCTTTCAAATGAAGGAAATTGGACTACCATGAGGAAACTCTTGCAGACAATGCTAAATCCAGCAGAGCATGCAAAATTCACTCAGTCAGGAACTCAAACCCGGTCGCCTGGAGTTATTTTCTCAGTTATTTTAATAAGTAAAATGAATTTAACTGATCTCAGTGTGATTTATGACATCCCAAGACTAGAACTGTCTTTAGTCTAAATCAAGCATACACTGGAGACAGCAACTTAAAACTAAAGCATAGCAGTTAAAGCTGTTAATACACTGGATCTGAAAATACAAAAAACATCTACTGATCCATCCTCATACACAATTGCTACACCCAGACACAGCTGCAGCTCCGACTCATAACTCTGGAGTCTTTTAAATGATTGTTTATATATCAAGTACCAGATATTGCTTTAACAATGTGATGCATTTTCTCAAGAATTCAAGAGATGCTACCTTTCTGTAAGGTCATGATTAATTGTATGCCAGTTATTGTCAGGTAAGACAGCTATTGCTCTTGCTGAGTTTGTTTGTGATTTCTTAATGGTAGTCATGGCAGGAATGGTGATGGCTAATTTGGAGTGTTGGAGGGCTACAACTTTAAATGAAAGCTTGTAGCCCTGTTGCACATGTAAAGAGTTGTCCCATTTTGGGGCAGTGCAGTATTTCTTGGATGACACTGGTTGCCAGGAGATGTGTTCTCTCTTGTTGGTAGGAGGGGCACTCACATAAAAGGTGTCTGACTGTAATTGGTATATGGCAGGTTTCACAGGTTGGCAGATTTTCTCCCTTGATTAAGTGGAGGTGAGTCAGTTTTGTGTGGCCGATGTGGCATCTGATGATTGCCACCTGATTCAGCCAATATATTGTGTTACTATCGATGGAGGGGTTGATCTGATGTAATTTGTTGTTTGTTAGCATTCTCCATTTATCCTGCAATTTATTTCTTATGCATTTTGTAAGAATGGGTCATACTCCTGCTACTATAGTTTGTTGTTGGTGTTTCATTGTGGATTCTGGCTATCTTGTCTGGTTCTTCATTGCTCTGTATTCCTCCATGTTTTTGGGATCCAGCAAGATAATGATGAAATTCTGGATGGTTAAATGTTATTAAGTCAGCCAAATTATGTATTATAGGGCTAACCATAGTTATCTCATTGTAATTGATGACATCAAAATGACTTAGTGGAAGTCAGAATATACTATAGCAATAAAGCCATGTCCGAGGGTCGTCTTTCCTATTTGAAAGATATAACACACCATAAATAAATAAACAAATAAATTAGCTACGCTTTTATGTATATACCATTTTATGTGGAACATTATTAATCTGTGGTTTTATTGATCTATTTATTGAGTTGTCACATTTCGTAGTCCATAGCTTAACAGATAAATAAATCCATTTATAACCCCACTGGCAAAAAAGAATTCAATGTAGACCCTACCTGTTCAGTTCTATATGAAAGCCAACAAGCTGCTGAAACCAGGATTGTAGTGTTTCCCCATTCTTCAATAAGTGGATTACAGTTTATGAAGAATCTTTTAAAGTCTACAAGTAAGGCCAAGTCATTTTTAGTTTACATTTTACTCCTCATTTCTTCTTTTTTTTCAAAATTCATATCGCCAATTTCAAGGTCTTATCATTTTGTCCATCTATTTACATCACTTGTGTACTGTTAATCTACTGAGTAAATCTAAACTAATTTTAAAACTTTATATTTGTGATGTGTTGCAACCTAACTGCCAGTGTAATTTGTGGGTTTAAAAACCTGATTAAAACAGGATTTGTAATTCTATTTTAATGCAGTCACAGGTGTGTGTACACTGATGATTTGTACACTGAAATGTACACAGCTTTGACTGTGGCTCAGTCACCTTTATTACATAATTAAAATGTGAAATCAGCCAACTGCACTTGTCACGCCTGCAGCCAGTTACCAGGGCAGAGACAGACATAAGTGCAACTGGTGGTGGTTTATTAGGTGACAGTGCAAATACAAGAGAAAATCAAGCGTGGATATATAGACAAGATAAAAGGTGTGAACAGGCAAGCAAGGTGGATAAGCTAATGTAGGAGAAACACAGGGCTAGAAGCTTACGCAGGAAGAAAGACAAGCTACACACTCAGGGAGACACAGAGCTGGATACTAGCTAGATGCAAGAGCTAGACGCTAATGTAGGACACAGAACAAAACTCAGGGACAGACAGAGCTGGACGCTAACACAGAGAGAAACAAAGCTAGATGCTAACACAAGGAAACACAGAGCTAGACACTAACACAGGGAGTCAAATGGTAGATGCTAACACAGGGAGACAGAGTTAGATGATAACATAGGAAACATAGAGCTAGATATTAACACATGGAGACAGAGAGCTAGACTCAAACACAGAGGAAGCACAGAGCTAGATGCTAACACATAGAGACAGAGAGCTAGACTCAAACACAAGGAGACAGAGACGCTAATACAGGGAGACGTTCTATATGCTAACACAGACAGAGAGCTAGACGCAAACACAGGGGAAACACAGAAATAAACACTAACAGTGGGAGATAGAGATGGATGCTAACACAGGGATAAACAAAGCTAGATACTAACATTGTGACAGAGCTAGGCGCTAACAAAGGAAGATGTTCTAGATGCTAACACACAAACTGCTAAATGGAAACACAGGGAAACACAAAGCTGGATGCTAACAGAAGGAAACAGACCTAGACAACAGGGGAAGCACAGACCCTAACACAGGGGAGACACAGAGCTAGATGCTAACACATGGAGACAGAGAGCTAGACACCAACACAGGGAGCCACAAAGCTATATGCTAACACAGGGAGACACAGAGATAGATGCTAACACAGGGAGACAGAGGGCTAGATGCTAACACGGGGAAACACAGAATTAAACACTAACACAGGGGAAGCACAAAGCTAGACACTAAGACAGGGGAACACAGAGCTAGATGCTAGCACATGGAGACAAAGAGCTAGACATTAACACAGAGGAAAGAGAGTTATATGCTAACACATGGAGACAAAGATGTTCTAGAAGCTAACACAGAGACAAAGCTAAATGGTAATGCAGGGAAAAAAACAAAGCTAAATGCTAACAGAGGGAAACAGAGCTAGATGATAACACAAGGGAAGCACAGAGCTAGACATTAACATAGGAGAAACACAGAGTTCGATGCTAACACAAGGAGAAAAAGAGCTAGATGCTAATACAGGGCGAACACAAAGCTAGACACTAACACAGGAGACACAGAGCTAGATGCTAACACATGGAAACAGAGAGCTAGCATTAACACAGGAGAAACATACTATCACAGAAAGACAGAAACACAGTTCAGGAAGCTACGACCTGAGTACACAACATAAGACAGTTAACAACATAAGACAGAAACAGAAACAAAAAAAACATGAACAGGAACAAGAGGAGCCAGGACCAGGAACAGAGCTAGATGCTAACACATGGAGACAGAGAGCTAGACGCTAATACAGGGAGACGTTCTAGATGCTAACACAGACACAGAGCTAAATGGTAACACAGAGGAAACACAAAGTTAGATGCTAACAGAGGGAAACAGAGCTAGACAATAACACAAGGGAAGCACAGAGCTTGACATTAAGATAGAAGAAACACAGAGCTAGATGCTAACACATGGAGACAGAGAGCTAGACGCTAATACAGGGAGACGTTCTAGATGCTAACACAGACACAGAGCTAAATGGTAACACAGAGGAAACACAAAGTTAGATGCTAACAGAGGGAAACAGAGCTAGACAATAACACAAGGGAAGCACAGAGCTTGACATTAACATAGGAGAAACACAGAGCTAGATGCTAACACATGGAGACAAAGAGCTTGACATTAACATAGGAGACACACAGAGCTATATGTTGACAGTGGAAACACAAAGCTAGACACTAACACAGGAGACACAGAGCTAGATGCTAACACATGGAGGCAGAGAGCTAGTATTAACACAGGAGAAACATACTATCACAGAAGGATATAAACAAAGTTCGGGAAGCTACGACTTGAGTACACAACATAAGATAGAAACAGGAACAGAAAAACATGAACAGGAACAAGAGGAGCCAGGACCAGGAACAAACCAACAGAGTAAGTACAATGAAACCAGACAAGAATGTGTAGTAGAGGGAGGTTTAAATAGGGGATTTGTTTCATTTCGTTTATTCATTTACTTAACGTCGCTATCAGCATCAGTGGCCATGTTCAGCGACACACACAAGGTTACATCCATACACAAGGTTATCTTCAGACAAGTCACTCATACACTCAAGTCAATGCCAATTTAGTGCAGTCAATTAACCTAACATGAATGTCTTTGGACTGTGGGAGGAAATCGGAGTAAACCCACGCCAACACTGGGAGGACCCAGGCCGCTCCACCCATCCTGGGATTGAACCCAGGACCTTCTTGCTGTGAGGCGACGATGTTACCCATCGAGCCACTGTGCCGCCCTTAAATAGGGGAAGCACAGCAGGCTGTAATTTTATTATTGTTTGTTTATTTGTTTTTGTTTAACATCGCATCAGCATCAATGGCTATTCATGAGAGGAGCAAGGTTACTTAAAGTGTAGAGATATTTTAGAGTGACCAATTAACCTAACACATGACTTTGGAATGTAGGAGGAAACTGGAGTACTGAGAGAAAACCCACACGGGCACAGGGAGAACATGCAAACTACACACAGCTGGAGTCCGAAGTCAGGATCAAACCAGGGCTCTCTGGAGCCTTGAGCCAAATGAACAAACTGCTTGTGCCACCATGCCACCCCAGGCTGTACTTAAGTAGCCAGCTGTGGAAAGAGAAAAGGGTCAGAAGAGAGGCATGTAGAATGATATAGCTTCCGGGCTGCTTCTGGTGCACATCATCCTGACGGCACTAGATTAATTACAGTAGGACTATATTTTTTATATTAAACCAAGCATTCGTTAAATCACAGAACATCCATATCAAATTAGGTACAAATCTGATTATGTCCTGAGAAATTGGTCATTTCTTTTACATTTACCTCAGTAAAAGTCAGTCTTTGATATCAGCATTATTCTTGAAATGACTCACTTGAAAGTAATTTAGAAAGCATTCAGATAATATGGCCTTGAGAAAAGAAAGATTATGTGTACAGAGAAAAATGTGCTTCTACATCAGAATCAGGTTTTGCCTGTTTACATAAAATAAATAAAAGTCTCCAATCAAAGCCATTAAGGACACGGACTAGAGCGTGTCTCATTATTTTGTATGTCCAGGTCAAAGGTTTGCTTATTCCCTCTGCATAAGTAGCATTTGGATGCAAACTAAACCTTTATTGACCCTTAAGGGAAAGAGAGTTAGACAAGGGAGGATTCTATTCTTCTTCACCCTGTTAATCTGAACTTTAATACAAGTAAGATGTTAGTCAGTGGAAGGAGCACCAGTGAGAATAATAGGCCTATTGATTTCCGCCGTGCCCCGGTGTGCCTCTTCTTGACTTCGCTTGCTTGCTGTAGCATAAATCTGGATCACAATACAAACCCGATGCAAATCAGAGCCAGCGTTAAACATGCAGGTCAGAAGGGAGGGACTGGTTTAATGTAACTAACGCTGGTGACTCACAGAGAAAAGAGTGCAAACAATGCAAACACTGTCAGACTCTATTTTAGGTAAGACTAACAGGGCCTCTAACCTTGTGCCATGCAGCTGAGGGGTTCTCCAACAAACCAAACGGACATGAGTAGGAAATGATTTCCTGGAGATAATTTAAAGTGGAAGTGTGTGGGTGTAGCTCTCCAGAAGAAGGGAGGAATATATTGTTCTATACATGACTGGGTGTGAAGTATGTATTCGGTCGTAAGCAAATTAAGTTTTATGTTTTAAATGAGTTACTTCATGTCTAAACAGTCTATATTTCTCCGTCAACTCATAGAACAACATGAATAAATCATGGCCCATGCAGAACCTCAAACTTTAAATATGATGATTTTGAGAATTGCAACATGTTTTTAGTTAATCCAGACACATACTATGATCTACAGTGGCAAAGCTGCACATAGATTACATATAACACACAAAAAGTTGCAACTTTGGTCAATATAAATTCGTATCCACACATGAACTTAATTGCTGAGCTACAAAATCTTCCAGGATTTTAGAGATTAAGAAGTTTTAAATTGGTTTATTTTTTAAGAAACCTTTTTGTAAATGTCTAGTCAAATAATTGATGAACTGATAGTTGCTTTTTTAACAGCTCTGAGTAAAGTCAGGTCCAAACGTATTAGCACCTAAGGATGGGTGAAAGGATAATCTTTTAACCTAATCTCTAATTAAAGTACATTTATTTTAAATCAATAAATAAACAAACACTTTTAACAGGATTTCTAGCCATCCTTATCACTGTGGTCAAAGCAGGATCATTAGAGTGCTGGTTGTTTTTCTTAAATACTGAAATACTATATGCAATTTGAGCCGTTTAGCCATTTAACTGCCATTGTCTGAATTTTGTAGGTCAACAAAGATCCCATTACACTTGATCTTTAAATGGCTTGCAACTGGATTGTATAATAAGATTTGAACCACATGCATTTACATAGTCAATAATCAAATGTGTCTCCAGTTAACCAGACCGAAATTCGATTGTTGTAATACGTAAATCAGTTCACAACACTTGACCACCCACTTCCTGTATTGTAGTACAGTTTTTACTTGGAAAAGATGGTTGCTGCATCAAATTTCTTTAAACCATGAAGAAGACAAGAACTTTGAGTTATTATTTAGAAGCAGACGATGAAAACTCTCTGTATGCTTTTGCTTTCCTTAATTTCCCTTCTCTTAATGTGTCACAGAGATTTCGCCGTGTCTTTGCCAACTTTACAAAAGACATGAGTGAAGATTAGTGCAAGAATCTATAGTTTGTGTTTTTGTGGGCATGAACAGACTAGAACGCTCTTAGATAAACAAGAAAACAGTTACATAAAGGCACTGAGGTTATGATCATCATTCCCCTCCTTATTGCTATATTCTGCCAGACACTGTACTTTCTTTAATATCCATGTTTTTATTGTCAGCATGTTTTATAGTCATATAAGCTCTTGTTCTCTGCTACTAGGATGAGCTGTTCTGCCTGACAATGGAGCTCTGATTGGTCAGAACGATTTTAACGTATCCGAACAACGCAGAAATTAGAACAGGCTCCGATTATAAAATTTACAGCTGCAATGATACATGTATTCTTTTTCAAAACTTGACATGCATTTTTTCATCAATAAAAATCAGACTCGGTGTGAAAAGGCCTTAATACAACAATGACACTAGGGATGTAATCAGACTGACATGTGTCCCAGCAAAATGTTGTTGTGCCCCACTTAAATCATGGCTAAAATTTACTACAGGCACTACGTTTCCCATAATGCACCTGGATCTTTCCACGCTCGAGCGGCTAATGCGCATGGACTAATGGACATCTGCAAATATTTAAGAGAAAGTCAGCCAGGCTGCAGACAAGGTAATGATAGCTCATGTTTTGGATAGCCACTTAAAACCGTATAACCTACCAAAAGTACATATTTGACCACCAAAGCAAAGTCATTCATTAAACTAGCAAATGCATCAGTTATGTTAGTGGAAACAAAATGAATGCAATTAATAACAACTTCTTAGAGTTCATTTGTTCTTCATTTCTCATCCATGGCAGAGTAACACCCATGTTAGTGTTAGATCACTTAATCTATTTAATGTTTATCTGGCTCACTTTTTATGTACAAACAAGCCCCTATGACTTATTGGCAAGCAGAGAGGTACAGCTGTGCCCCTGTATATTCTGAGTGCCCCAGTACACCAAGCAGTATAGGGTGACACTGGGTGACACTAATCGCTGCCGTAACAAGCTAGAGTGAACAGATCGATTTGGGCATGAGAGAGAAAACTGGAGAAAACCGATCGTGTTACAGTTTACTTTGGAGAGCAGTATCAGTCCTTACTAAATGTTCAAAAGGTTGTATTTTGGTCTCAACTGTCCACAAAAGATTATCCCAATAGCTTTTTGGGTTGTTGTTGTTCACCGCTGTTATTCAGAATTTTACTGAATAACATGTTACTCATGAACATTAAAATTAGACAATGTGAGAGAGGCCTTTAGTTGCTTAGAAGTTATCCTGAGCCCCTTTGTGATTTTGCAGACAATTACACACCTTGCTTTGAAGTGATCTTTGTTGGTCATTAGAGTCACAGTGATCTTGAAAATCCTTAATTTGTACACAATCTGTCTGGCTGTGGAGTCTAAACTCTATAGAGACTGTTTTATAACCTTTAAAAACTAACCAAATGGATGGGCATCACACACCTCTTTTTTCTGGGGTCCTCAGAAATCTCTTTTGTTTCTGCCCTGATACACTTTCACAACACTTCTATACATTGTGAAGATTAGACTCTGATTGATCCTTGTTCTTTAAATACAACAATGTGCCCACTTATGCCTGATTGTCTTCGTCATTGAATAAAAATGCCTCTTTTTCTAATTTTACCTTCAAATTAAGTGCTAATAATTTGATTACGGTAATTTGGTTCTCCTTATCTACTTCTAGGATTTGTGAAAATCTGAAGGTGTTTTAGGACATATACCTACAGAAACATAGAAAATTCTAAAGGGTCTGCAGACTTTCAAGCACTGCTGTGATACAGTTGTACTTGAATGTTTGTGAACCCTTTAGAATTTTCTATATTTATTCATAAATATGACCTAAATCATCATCAGATTTTAACACAAGTCATAAAAGTAGATGAAGAGAACCCAGTTAAACAAAAATAGTATACTTGGTCATTTATTTATTGAGGAAAGTGATCCAATATTACATATTAGTGAGTGGCAAATGTATGTGAACCTTTGCTTTCAGTATCTGGTGTGACCCCCCTGTGTACCAATAACTGCAGCTAAACGTTTCCTGTAACTGCTGATCAGTCCTGCACACCGGCTTGGAGGAATTTTAGCCCATTCCTCCGTACAGAACAGCTTCAGCTCTGGGATGTTGGTGGGTTTTCTCACATTAACTGCTCACTTCAGGTCCTTCCACAACATTTCCATTGGATTAAGGTCAGGACTTTGACTTGGCCATTACAAAACATTAACTTTATTCTTCTTTCACCATTCTTTGGGTAGAACGACTTGTGTGCTTGGTCGTTGTCTTGCTGCATGACCCACCTCTCTTGAGATTCAGTTCATGGACAGATTCCTGACATTGTCCTTTATAATTCTCTGATATATTCAGAACTCACTGTTCCATCAATGTTGGTCAGCCCGTCCTGGTCCCAGAATGCAGCAAAAAACAGCCCAAACCATGATACTAATACTACCACCCCCAATGTTTCACAGATGGGATTAGGTTTTCTTATGCTGGAATTCCAGTGTTTTCTTTCTCCAAACGCTTTCTTTAAACCAAAAGTTTTAAATGTGGTCTGATCCGTCCACAAAACAGTCTTCCAATAGCCTTCCTGGCTTGCCACATGATCTTTATAGCAAACTGGCCAGATGAGCAGCAATGTTCTTTTTGAAAGCAAAAAAAACCAAAAAAAGTGGGGCTTTCTCCTTGCAACCATGCCATGCACACCATTTGTTTGTTCAGTGGTTCGTCTGATGGTGACTCATGAAACATTAACATTAGCCAATGTTCAGAGAGGCCTTCAGGTTGCTTAGAAGTTATCTGGGGTCCTTTGTTGACCTCGCCAACTGTTACTTGTTTCATCTTCAAATCAACTGCTAATCCTAGAGGATCACATACTTTTGCCACTCACTAATATGTAATATTGGATCATTTTCCTCAATAAACAAATGACCGAGTATAATATTTTTGTCTCATTTGTTTAACTGGGTTTATCTTTATCTACTTTTAGGACTGATGACGTTCTAGATCATATTTCTGCAGAAAACTCTAAAGGGTTCACAAACTTTCAAGCACCACTGTATATACATGGTCAATGGAGTGAGTACAAAGTCAACAATGTCCTGGAGACCCAAACAGGTAATGTTAGGTCAGATTCAATGTACAGCATCATGTCAAAACTACTGTCGGCTGGACACCAGCCACAGGCTCATCCGTTTATAACTCTCACCTCAAGCAACCTGCTCCTCGCCTTAGTTTTTCAGTGGGCCTTTGTTGGACAACATTAAATCAGGTAGACAACCGAGACAATTTCATTATGTGTTTAGATGAAGGTGGCAGACGAGTGTGAGAGGAGTAGATGAGATTTACTTGCTGCAATGCAAATGAGGGCTGGGGTAGCCTCAGCAGGGGGGAACCACAGAAGACTGATTGGAAATATGGCAGGCAAAATGAATTTTCTGCAATTTGGGAGGATAAAAAGGAATATAGTGTGTGTCATTGTGATAAGTGAATGCTGAGATATACTGTCATGGAACATGAAGCTGAAGATACGACTAAATTGATTACATATGATCAAAACATTTAGAAAGTGGAACTGAGCTTGGATTTTCTTTATAGTGGATTGTCTAGTGATTATGGCTACGTCATTAATAGTAAGTATTAATAAGCTTACATTAGCTAAAAACTGATGCAGAAACGGGGCGCAACATGCATGGTCCACACAAGCAGCGGCCATGCTGGAACTCGAACCCAAGTCACTAAAGCTATACAGTGACAATACTAACCACAGTGCCACCATTCCATATTATTGTTGTTGTTGTTGTTGTTCTTATACTTGGTTCAAGTCTTGGTTGATGATCTCATACAGTCACGATTGGCTATGGGACAAGACGGGGAGACCAATATGGGGACTGTCCCCCAGTGTTGCAACAGCGACCCCTACTGGCTGTTATAAATACTAATTATTATTATTATTCACGCGATGGACTGGTGTCCCATTCAAGTAATGGTAAAACGCATCTAATGCCGTTAGTCTTACCCTGCGTGTCTAAACACATTGTTATCAATACATGTTTTACCAATAATCTCACAGAAGGATGAGACATAAACTTCAAACTTTAATATAAATAACCAAATTCCATCATTTTCTCAAGTATATACTGCACTTGAGAGTCTCCACAAAGTGTTTGATAGCCATTCCTCTGCTTTTAATTCCATGATGCATTTAATTCCGAGGTTACCAGACCCTGCATGAAAAAAGACCATCAGTGAAAAAAGAACCCAAATAAAGCCAAGTCTTGTGAATAAGCAGGCCTGGCAACCATGTTGGTTTGGCTGCGAGTCTGGGTTAGTCTGGGAAAAAACGACTGAAATCGGGTAATATGCTGGTATACATGCTATGAGTAATCCAATTACTGAGCCCAAAATCCAGCTCTGTTTATCGTATTTCTTAATCTGATTTCATCGGAGTATGCCGTATACGCTAGAATAATCAGATAACTGCAGAAATTTGACTATGATCCGAGTAGTAAATGCACGCAAAACACACTGAGTGACTTTTAAAACCCTCACCATTAGTGTGCTTTACTGTAGTCTGGTCTCTCTATTAAAGCCTGTCTCATAAAAGTAAACGCACCTACAAGCAGAGGCATAATGAGCGTGCCCTGCATGGATTATTGCAGGAGTAACCTTGCTCCCCTTTGTGTTTTAATACAATTTCCCTAAATTGCTCTTTGATTTTATGACGCAGGCTTGACACACTCACATGTGGAGAAGGCCATGCAAATGGCTGTTTCTTATTCAGGCCCCCTGCCTGCAGAAACTCACAGCCCAGCAGGCAAGGGGGAGACACACACACACACACACACACACACACACACACACACACACACACATACACACACACCTATATATAAGATTGTCTTTTTATCATTGTGGGGACTTCCCACTGGCACAATGTTTAATGCTGGGTAGTTAATCAGTGCTACACCTAACCTCTTTTGGAATTAGCCTTATGGAAATCTATTTGGAATTTGGTTTTCAAAAGCAATTTGCACGAATCCTTGTAGGGTCCAGCAAAATATCCCCTTAAGGTAAAATGTGTCAGATCTTTCTGTGTTTGTGGGGCATTTGGTCTTCATAATGATATATAAATTCCCCCCATCCCCACACATATACAGACACAAACACACACAAATTGTCTCACTATCCTTGTCAGGACTTTCCATTAACATAATAAATACTAATTAATACTACACCTAACCTTCATCTCAGTAACATAATGGAGACCTTTTGCCTCGTTTTACAAAAGAATGTTTTTGTAAAAAAAAAAAAAAACAGTTTTCCCCATGGGGACCAGCAATTGTCCCCACAATGTAATCATTTCAGATCTTTCTACCCTTGTGGGGACATTTGGGTCCACACAGTGATACATAAATATGACACACACACACACACACACACACACACACACACACACACAAGTAGGGTATTTCCACTGTAATGTAATCTACCCCGTGCATGCACTGTAGTTAAATATCCAGTACCAAAAACAGGATGATTTATTTTTTTGTAAAACATAAAATGTGTACCAGTTAGTATATTCCTATCTTTGTTAGGATATTTGGTTCCCATAAAGCTTTTCTACTACTTAGCATTTCACTGTACATAAATAATGCAAAATTCTTTGTTTACGGTGGCTAGACAAGCATCCCAACAGCATTAAAACTACAATGTAGTCCTGTCATCACAGTTATAATTGGTCCCTATAAAGAAAGCAATACATGCCCACACACAGCATACTGATTAACTGAGCAGTATTCACAGTTTGTTCCATCACACTCTCTCTCTCTAACTCCTTTCCCTCTTCATATTTTAGTCCTACAGACCCCTGGCTGCCCCCTAGGGTCACCATAATTGGACCCTAATTTCCTGATAGTCTGGGTTGCTTTAATTGACTCAGTTCTCGAAGTGCAACGAGAGACCTTCAAATGGGAACCAAATGCTCTTGGTTGAAAAGTCATGACCACTTGATAAAATCTGTACACATGGAACAACAGAAGCCAAGCGACGTTAGCACTAGGAGGCACTCAATTGTTGTGTGACCTTGTGTTTTGGTAATGCAGATAAAAGGATGTTTCTTAGAAAGCCATTTCCTCATAAGGGCTCTTATTGCGTGGAGACAATTATAAGTCTATTATGAGGCTATAGCTCATTTTCTGCATCTCAGATTGAAGGTTCACTGTAGCTTTGGTTGTATTTTGTAAAGCATGAAAAGTTTAACCAAGATCATCTGCTCTTAACCAGCCCCTTAGCACTGTTTGCATGGTAAGCATGTGATTGCTCTCTGTTTTGGATACAGTCATGCCATTCCTGATTCCATTGATAACATGCCAATTCAGTTTGTTTTGGCTGCATTTAAAGCACCTCCAATCTGGCTACAATGGGTCGTCCCCTCCAGTCAGTGGTTTTGTCTTTCCAAAATTAGCATATGATGAAAAGACCCTAACGAGCCGAGTGCTTATCTAAGGAAATGAAATAATCACTGATTCCAAAACCAGATAATTTTAGAGCAGCTTTAAAAAAAGGCTTGACCTGCTGGTCTGTCCAACATATGGGTGACTTTCTGTTGTTTCAGTCTGGCGAAGCAACAAAGCAGTCTTTCTGAAGTTATAATGCTGTTTTATATTGAACTGACTCTGATGGATGAGCAAAGTATTAACTTCAAATCGGTATAACGTTTCACTGTTTGAACTAGGTTTTATTTCAAGGTAGGCTGAAGGAAAATATATGACAGCACGAGATATAAATGTTGCACTGAGGGAAAGAAAGCAGTTCAGAATTCTGTATTCTTCATTCTAAATCAAATCCCTTTACAATTCTCCTGTAGAACAGAAAGAGCAAACTTGATCTTGGGCATTTCTGTCTGTTCACCTGCCAGCCTCTGTACACTTAATAAACATTCAGGGCTGCTTTGGGAGATATTTGGTTTGAACACCTTGTGCTGTATTTTTGAGCCGCAGTACTATAAATATGGTTCTCCACCTCACAGATTGATTCAGAGCAACACTGAAGTATTGGTTTCCAAATGTGCACATACTGATTGTATACACATTCTTTGACAGTAACGTTTTTCTAATTAGCTTCCAATATCCAAAGGATGGCTGTGTTCCAAATGGATATCCTTAACAGCGTATACCTCTCACAACATGCAGTATGTGATGAACATTTGAACACTACACAGTCATCTAAATATCAATCATGGTTACACTTGGTTACATCAGAAATACCCCTGTCTGCTTAATTCTGTGCAGTGTGTTTTCACATTTACTGGCTGGATTACTTATCTTTTCGAGATCACATCTACTTTATGCGTCGATTGGAGAATTTTGCAGAAATTTCAGCAAGCCCTAAATAGGGACGGGGGTAATTTAGGGCTTGTAATATTTTCTAAAATCTATATAATGATGTGATTTCAAACAGGTGATCTCAACAGATGATTGTAAACACAAGTTGATAAAAAAGCATCCATGAAAGGCTGAGTCTTTGAGGAGCAAAGATGAGCAGAGGATCTCCACTTTGTCAACAAATGCAATGAGAAAATTACTGAAGTGGAAATGTGTTTTATTGGCAGACGAATCAGTATTCCAGATCTTTTTTGGAAGAAATGAACGCTGTGTGCTCCGGATCAAATATGAACAGGACCATCCAGACTGTTATCAGCAACAAGCCCAAAAGCCAGGCTCTGTCATGGTATGGGGTTGTATCAGTGCCCTTGGCAAAGGTCATTTACACTTCTGTGATGGCATACATTGAGATTTTAGAGCAACCTAAGCTGCCTCCAAGACGACATATTTTCCAGGGACGTCCATGCATTTTTCCACAAGACAATGCAAAACCAAATGCTGCACACATTACAAAGACATGGCTGTGGAAGAAGAGGGTACGAGTACTGGACTGGATTGCCTGCAGTCCTGATCTGTCCTCAATAGAGCATGTGTCAAGAATTTTGAAATGAAAAAATGTGACAACGACAACTCCGTACTGTTGCACATCTTAAGTCGTGTTTGCAGGAAGAATGGGACAAAATAACACCTGAAACACCAATTCACTTGGTATCTTGGTGCCAAAATGACTTGTGTTGTGAGAAGGAATGGCAACATTACAAAAGGGTAAAATCTTTTTTGTTGCAGGCCTGAAATTCAGGAATGAATATATTGTTTATTAACAAATGAAATGAAGTTAACCAGACAAAACATGAAATACGTTGGGTTCATACTGTTGGGTACACTCCCAACTTTTACTGATTTAGAATTGCATTGAAGTATGAACTAGCAGAACATGTTTCCTTAAAATTTATGTAGTTTCCTACAACAGTAAGAACAAATGAAAAGGAAAATTATAATTTTATTTAAGTCTCCTGTTTCTCAGGTCTTTCACAGGAATAAGAGCCAATTGCATGGAACAACAACAGTTCATGAGGGCTTGGTTCAAACTCCAGGCTGGGCTTGCAACCAATAAACTTCTCAAGATAAACTCAGTTTAAGTTCAGTTAAGCTCAAATGTAATTATGTCGTCTTTTTATCTAAGTTTATCCCTAATTTTATTAAGTCTCCTGAGGTGTGAAATAGCAGCTTGATCTGATTTTACTGAGCACCTAATTTATTACAAATGTACTGAACTTTTAGCAGCTCTGTAGTTTATATTTGCACCATTTCACAACTTTTAATCAGACTGCAGGCCATAGCATACTGTATGTGGTGATAGAAACTTCTGAGGAATTCACACAAACACTAGGAGAACATGCCAAACTATATACAGACACTACACTAACTGTATTTCAGAAAAAGTTAATATTTTTACACAGTAAGTACTTTATACACAAAATTGTAGAAAGGTTTTCCCATACAATTAGATAATACACATAAATATACATTCAGCAGAAACTATACTATATTTTGAATTGAATCAGGCAAGAAATGCACTGTATGATATTCAGCTGCACTCTCCTGTGAGGAATGAGGAACTCAGCAGTGAATAAATTAAGGAGTCACATGGCAGGAGTGATGAGGACTGTGGTAGCCTAGCGGAAAAGGTACAGGACTATGGACCAGAAGGTCCATGGTTCAAATCCCACCTCTGCCAAGCTGCCACTGTTGGTTCCTTGAGCAAGGCCCTTAACCCACAATTGCTTGGATTGTAAGATTGTATCAATTATAAGTCGCTCTGGATAAGGGCGTCTGCTAAATGCTGTAAGTGTAAATGAGTGCTGGGAAATGTAGTGGGGAAAAGCCGTGATCGCAACAATAATAGTTTTTGTTTTTCACTTTCAATACATTATTCAATAAATCACATAAGATATTCAACACTTTATTATAAAGCGTTGCCCAACAGTAGCTTAATGTAAGTTTTTAAGCATGTTTAAGGTAAACTACACTATGATATGTACAGTTTTTATTAAACTCCTCTTTTTGCGATAAATGCAACTTACAATGGATTTGTTGGAATGTATCCCTAACATAACTTGGGGCGGACCTGCATAACAATATTACTTCCTTCTGAATTTAATGTGGTGCATCGGTATGCATAGTACATCCGGATATGGTATAGTATGCATGTCTGGATAAATCTTGATGTCCACATTCGAACCAAACAGTTTTAGGGACTAATTAGGGAGGTCCTCCCACTGCAGAGCTCTCCTGAGAACTAACTTCGTTCCAGGACCTTTTTTGGTTTGTGTTTGCACTGGTAGTAGGAATGCTGTGTGATGCCAAACTTGCTTAGACGACTCAAAATCACGTTGTACCTCCTCCCTCACATATAAGATCAGTAAAGCCTAAACTTCATTGTCGATCCATTGGTCTGTGTTTTTTCCATTCTTGGAGCAAGAATGGAAAGATCTTTTGAAGAATCCTCAGTTCCTGTGGCGCGAACACTCGACAAATGCTGCACAGTTCTAAGAGCTATTAAAAAGTTCCTCCGCCGTGAAAGCAACTAAAGACAAGGGAGTCTACCTACAGAAGTCCACCAAGGAAGTACTCCAACCACCAGTGATGTGTTTCTGGAGGATCCCTGTTGTTACTGTTTCCAATTATAAATGTCTCATTTGGCATAGATGTGACATCACCCAGTCTGTCTACAAACATCTTGTAACCGGTGGTCTCTGGAGCTCTCAGTGAGCTGTGCACAAAGCTGACTTCGTTACTACCTTTGCTTCCAGCCTGTCTCCATATTTTGGCTTTGACTGAGACTTGGATTACCTCAGAAAACACCTCCTGCACTCTCTTCAGCTTTCTCGCTCTCCCATACTACTAGAACTTCTGGTCAGACTGGGGAACAGATCTTATATCTTCAACATGGACATTTCTTACGTCTTCACTGCCTGAATTTTAGATTTCTTCTTTTCTATTTCACATTGTTTCTGTGTTCAAGCCTTGCTAACTTCATATCACTGAGTGCGTTTACAAGCACTTAATAATCCGACAACTGCAGAAGATCTGATTTTGTCAGTAATCTGATCAAGGAGTACACATGCACTTGAGTAATCGGATAATGGGAAACCTCTGGGTTTACATGACCCAGGCAATAATCGGATTTCTACTTTGCAACCAGCCAATAATCTCACAGAAATATGTGACGTAAACTTCAAATTTGAATATTAAATAATCAAATTCTTCATTTTATTGAGTATATAATACGTCTCAACAAAGTGTTCAGTAATCGTTTTGCGGGTGCTGTGTTTAATTCCAGGGTTGCCAGATCCCACAAAATAATCACTCACCTGGTCTATGTAAAGAAAGCCCAAAAGAAGTGGAATCTCTAAGAATAGGAGGACCGGGCAACCGTGGTTCTTTCTGCTAGCCGCTCTGCTCACATGCGTGGACTGCCAAATCCGATTGGGTATTGGGTAACTGTATACATGCACTACATGGATTAAAATTCAGCTCTCTTTATCAGATTACTTAGTATGATTTATAGATCAGAGTCTGCTGTATACATGGCCACTTTAATTTAACTCATTGTGACCTTCTGATCTCCTGGTCTACTAGGCAACTTTATCAGTGAGCTTGATTCTCAGCCTATTTCCAGATGGCAGTTCTCCTAACCCCCCCTGATGATGGCATCATGTCTGCTGTCATCACTCAAAAATCACTATCTTGGCTCTTTTGACCTGACTCACACATCGTCAACACCAACTGAGATCAGACAACACCTTTGATGTCATTTTCATTGAGAACTCAGTCATGTCCAACCTTATGTTAACTTCTCTATACATTTCAGATCACATTATTTTAATTCCTTCTGTAATCCTGCTAAGGTGGAGCAGACCCATGCTCATCACTCGATTTTCTTAAAATTTGAACCACTTATTGACAAGTCATTCCAAATCAACCATGCACACTTTCCCAGGCAAGTTCCAGCAACCCATGCACCACATATCACAACAATGATCAAAATGCCAGTGATATCAGTTCCTTCTGTGTTCAAGATGGCCAGAGTTAGACCTCTACTGAAGAAGTCATCACTCAACACAGCTGACATGTACAACTACAGGCCTGTTTACCCGTGTCCATTCCTGTCCAAAACCCTCGGACATGCTGTACTTCTCTTTTCTTCAAGAAAACATTCCTCCTTGACACCAATCAGTCTGGTTACAAGTAGGGTCATTCTACGGAAACTGCTTTCTTCATATTAACTGAGTGTGTTCACATGCACCTAATAATCTGACCACAGTCAGAATTCTGCTGGTTATTCAAGTGATCATGTATAGAGCATATTGCAATCTAGAAATCAGCTTAAGGAATCTAATAAAGAGACCTGGATTTTACTCCAGTAGTCGGAGTACTCATAGCATATATACCAGTAACCCAATGATAATCGGCGTTTTCATACTGCGCATGTGCACAAGCCCCCCACCACGGTTGCCAGGACTGCGTATTGTAAAGACTTTGCTGTATTTGGCCTCTTTTTCCAAGTAAATTAATAATTTGATTGTGGGCGGCGCGGTGGCTCGGTGGGTAGCATCGGTTCAATCCCAGGGTGGAGCGGCCTGGGTCCTTTCTGTGTGGAGTCTGCATGTCCTCCCGTGTCCACGTGGGTTTACTCTGGGTACTCCGGTTTCCTCCCACAGTCCAAAGACATGCATGTTAGGTTAATTGACTACACTAAATTGGCTTTGACTTGAGTGTATGAGTGACTTGTCTTGGGATAACCTTGTGTCTGGATGTAACCTTGTATGTGTCGCTGAACATGGCCACTGATGCTGATAGCGACGTTAAATAAGTCAATAAACGTAACGTAATAATTTGATTGTTTAATATTGAAGTTATGTCAGATATTTCTATGAGATTATTGGCTGGTAGCAAAGTAGCAATCCGATTACTGCCTGAGTCATGTAAACCCGAAGGTTTCCCATTATCTGATTACTCAAGTGCATGTATACTCGTTTATCGGATTACTGACAAAATCTGATTTTCTGCAGTTATCGGAGTATTACGTGCATGTAAACGCAATCACTGAAGCACTTCATAGATCCAAAGAAAACTGTACTTATCTTCAGTAGTTATCCTATCCCCTGTGTTTGAAATTGTGAATCATTCAATTCTCATCTTACTAGCTTGGGCATTATGGGCCATGTGCTTAGCTCATACTTACTCCTACCAGGTAGTGTGGTGAGGTTCACTTTCAGCATCTCAAAAGATTACTACAGGAGTGCCTCAGGGATCAGTTCTTGTTCCACTTTTGTTCTCCTTGCACATTAAATCACTGAGATCAGTTATTAGACACCATGACTTCTCATATCCCTGCTAAGCAGGTGATACTCAATTGCTTTTCATTTCTACCTCCCAAGTTATCTTTTGCTGGATGGCAAAACATGATCTGAAGCTGAATCTGGACAATAATGAACTGATCTACCTCCAGCAAATAACTCCCTCACACTGGATGTCTCAATCAGCCAATCAATAGATAGCCCAAATGGCAATGAATCTTGGTGTGATTTTGGACAACCTCAGTTTTCACATCAAACCACCTAGATCATGCAGATTTCTTCTGCATAAAATCAGAGGAATATGCTCTCTTCTGACCATGGAAGGTGCTCAGATCCTCATACAGGTCTTGTCATGTCCAGGCTGAATTCCTACAACATTTTCCTTGCTGGTCTGCTTTCATGTTTTATTGCTCCATTACAGAGCATTCAGAATGCTGCAACCACTCATTCACAAACTACTTTACTGAGATCACTCCACTGGCATCCTCTCCACATGAGTTCTGTTCCACACTGTTCTTTGGTTCAGAACTACACACTTGGTCTTCTCTGAGATTAAGCCATGCTTGTAAGGCCAGATCTCAGTGTTTCAGTGTGGTGGAATGAGTTTCCCACACCAGTTAGAAAGGACCAGTTTCTCTTTTCCTTCTTTCTTCCTTCAGAAGTCTAAATACTCATCTCCTCAAACAATACCTAGGATGATATCTCTTCTATCCTTGGTACATTTGTTGTACCTGCTCTTTGCATGTATTTTTGACAATGTGTCCTCAAGCTCTAAGCACTAGTTATGAGACCTTAGTGTCAAACTGGGAACATGCTTGTTATTCTCTGAGCACCATCATTTTCTGGCCTGACTGATAATGAATACTCACAGCTCCAGAGACCCGGGTTCTCCTGGACTGGCCATTGCCTGGATGGAGTTTGCATGTTCTCCCGGTGCCTGTCTGGGTTTCCTCTAGGTATTCCAGGTATTCTTTCATGTTCCAAAGACATGGATTAGGTCAGCTGCCATCTCTAAAGTATGCTATTATAAATAAGGATGTGTGTATATGTTCCCTGTGATGCACTAGTGGACTATCCAAGGCTGCTTCCCACCTTGTGCTCCCACTTAGACCCTGCTGTGATCCTGAACTTGATTAAGTGGGTATGGAAAGTGAGTGAGTGAGAATACAATGAATACAAAGCCAGAGACATTAAAAATTATCACATATTGAATGTATTAATAATTATATAGTTATTTGCCATTTTTATTGAAGCTACAGTACACCATCATTTGGGTGCACCTGCATACTCATGCTGGTCACTGTGTACTACTTGCGTGCATGTGCAGACTACGAAAACCAGACGAAAGATCAGATTATTAAGTGCATGTAAATGCATTCACCGTTTCTGGGTGGGCTGTGACAGATATAGATCATATGTCATTTCAAATAAATCTTAAGCTACAATATTTTAGTGAATTTATGAGAATTTAGCACATTTAATTCAATTGCTTTGCCGAAATATTCTTGTAAAATTATATTACATATATGATCTGGTTCAGATCCAACAATATTAGTCTATCTCAAGACATCTGAAACATGTTCCTTATACATGGTTATGTCTGCAGTCTGGGCTGTACAGTATAGCCATCTGTTAATAACAGGCATTCAGAAAAATGGAATGGATACTGGAAGAGATTTCATCAAACAACTAACCCATTTTTACAATGCTGAACGTGTAAATAATTTCTCTTCTGCACAGGTGGCCCACTCCATCCTACATTCCTCTCATCGTCACAGTCCTATGGGATCCAGCACTTGCTTCAGCACTTGGTCAACTTTCAGTGGTGTTATTGTGATGTGGAAATCTCTCAGGGCAACAGTAGCTCACACACAAAGCAAAGGGCCATGTACACAACATGACCGCATGTTAGAGTGCATATAAATATGTCAGATCTTAGCTTCACCAGTCTATATTGAGATCCAAACCACATGTGAAAGCAGCAATACCATGAGACGTTTCCTGCACTGGTAATACTTCCATAGCTCTGCTTTAGTAGGTGTGGATTTTTAAACTGAGAGAAAAGAACTGAGAGAGAGAGAGCCTTATACCAAACCAGTGGTGTTATAGCACTCACTAAACAGAACAACCTGTTCCCCGTGAAAGCTAATCCAGAAATGTTTGACACATCTACAAGCGACCTTTTAAAAAAAGCATTAAAACGCTCTTAGAGTCATTAGAGGAACGTTAAAATCTCCTGAGCAGAGGCCCTTTGATGTCTCTACTTGTTACTGTGCATGGAAACCATAAAGGAGGGAATATGAGGAAGGAGAGGTTGAGTCCTTGTGTCTGGTATGCAGGTGATTTGGTTTGTTTGTGGAGAGCCTGAAAGAGAGTTCACCTTTCTGACCTACTGCTTTGACCTTACACAAGCCCCACTGTAATTCATTAACCCCTAAACTTTTACTCAGCTGATCGAAGTTATTAATTAATCAACTGCATGCTAAGATGTATATATGAAAATGCAGAATAAATCTAAGATGACAAGCAGTGACTATAAAACACTGCACTATAACTTAAACAGGGGTTCTTTGGTCAAATAGCCTGGTTTTATTGCTTCTCTAAACATAATCAAGTAAACACACACTTTGCAGGTAAGACACTGAACATAACAAAAGTTCTGAGAATGTACAACACCAGTGGATCAAGTGGAAAGGTCCCCACTTTTTGAACATCCTAAAGTACAGTATATACATTTTTTCCAATAGGTTTTGCTAAATAATTTGTATTAAAGCAGAAATCTGTTAAAATGATCAGTTAAGTCATTTGATCGGGGTGCCCAAACTGATCCTGAACACCCCAGTTAAGTAACTGTCACTATATACTTGAGTAAGAATAACAAAGTACTTTGAAGAACTACTTTGACTTGAATATATATTAGAAAAGCTTTTTTATGAATGTCTTGGCAGAACAACAAGGTATGTTGGTGCCACACAGCTCCAAAAGTTATTGGAGTTCTGCCTGTGTGGAGGTATATATAAACCAACCCCCCCAAAATATACACAACGTTTCTTACATTTACCTTGACTTTTATTTCATTGCAGACAGTATGAACCCGACATGTTTTTTTGCTCAACTTCATTTCACTTGTTAATAAACATCAACATTCCATTAAAGACGACAGCATTCCCAGGGACGCCCATGCATTTCTCAACAAGACAATGCAAAACAAGACAAATCATAAATGTTAGGACTGAAATATGCAAATCCTTGTCAATATTTCTTTGAGGAACATTGTTGTAATCATTTGAATAACAAACTGGAGAGCCTCTGCCCATCGTTGCTCCTCAAAGACACGTGGATGCTGCTTTTGTATCAAATTATGATTATCATCACCTGTTATCATCACCTGTTTGAAATCACGTCATTGTTCAGATTTTTACCTCATTACTAGGCCTAAATTGCCCTCATCCCAACATTTTGGAATGTGTTTCAGGCCTGAAATGCAGGAATGGATGTTTATTGACAAATTAGTAAATGGAAGTTGACTAGACAGAACATGAAATGTCTTAGGTTCCTAATGTCTGCAATGAAATGAAAGTCACAGTATTTTTTTCCTGATTTGGGGTTATATTTCCTGTGTCTGTATGGAGTCTACCTCGCAAAAACATGGCAGTAAGGGGTAAATGATTAAGTGTGTTATCAGTGCCTTGTGATGAATTCCTGTCCCCAGTGTACACTGGCGGCCCCCATGATTTCAGGAAAATCTCTGGACCCATCATGACTCTATCCAGGGCAAAGCAGTTATTTCACAAAAGCATGTAAGACCTACACAATTGTGGACCCAACAGTCTGTATTTATTACATTTACATTTTATGCTCTTGCCCAGAGCAACTTACAATTCATACATTACAATCCAAGCAATTGTGAGTTAAGAGCCATGCTCAAGGACCTACCAGTGGCAGCTTGGTAAAGGTGGGATTTTAACCCTGGATCGTCAGGTCCAGGTTAACCACTAGACAACCACAGTCCCACAACCAAGTATACATGATTAGCTATAGCTTTACTAACTGGATATTCATTTCAAATGCACTGTGTCCTTTGCGTAGCACATTCTAACATAAATACATGCTACAGTATACAATGCACCAGTCCATCCAGTCTCACGTTTTTCACATTTGGTCAAGATTAAGGGTAATTTCAAAGTAGCCACTTCATCTACTAGCATGTTTCTGAAAGGTAAAGTACACCATAGTACCCAGAGAAACCCAAACACTAGGAGAACTTACCATACAGCATCTACACAAACTGTATTTTAGCAACATTGTGGATGAAGCAATTATGTAAGATGAATGAATGACATAAAATATTTCAACAAACCCTCTCATGTATCAGTGTAACTGATTTTGTTAATTTGCTGATCTGTTTTACCACTGGCTGGAAAAAAAGCTGTGTCTGTAGTAACATGCTTGGTGTTAGACAGAGTTTTTCGAGTCCACACCTGAGGCCAGCCATCTGCTACAGTAGCTGAGAAAATAGAGAAGGAGGGGCCTATCCTAACCACTTTCTTTCTCCATTTTCACACTCCATATATCAGAATGCATCCACCATCAACAGCTGGCTTTTCCCCCTCGGGCTGAATATCTGCTTCGTTAAAGTCTGGACTTCTGGGGCCTAGAATGCTTTTCCAGGTCTCAAATGAGGCGCTGCTGTTCAAATCTTTTACTGTGTGATTTGATTTACTTGAGGTGTTTTGGGCAAAACAAAATCGAAATGGCTCTACAGTCGGTATGGGTCAGCATAACTGCCAGGAACATTTCTTTAATCTATTCAAGCAAGAGCTATTTGGTGCAGTGTTTGCCAAATGCCACTGAAGATGGTGATAGCAGTCCTGGGGATCCAGTTTAGTAAACAAAAGGTCTGCAAGTACTACTCCTACATAGCGACGCATAATGAGAGGTCAGTAGTAGTATATGTGATACAAACAATCATGCCAACCATATACAAAATGAAATGTTCCTACTATATTACCATAGTACTATACTGTATGTACACAGGACGTGAGCAAAACATTGAGTGTGTTTACATGCACTTAATTATCCAATCATAGTCGGATTTCCGCAGTTATCTGATTATTCAAGTGGTCACGTATACGGCATACTCCGATCTAGATATCAGATTAAGAAATCCAAATAAAGAGAGCTGGATTTTACTCCAGTAATCATATTACTCATAGCATGTATACCATTTACCCGATTACCTAACCTGACACGGTTTCCAGGTCTATTCTAAAGATTTGGCTTTATTTGGCCTCTTTTTTCCATTGGCAGTGACAGGATTTTTTTTTGAGGGCACACAGTGCCACAGTGCAACATGGTACAACAAATACACAGCACAGTTCAATACAGTACAATAAACACACAGTAGACATCCACACAGGACCATGTAGCATAGTGCAATAAATACACAGTGGCACACGGTGTAACCATTACACAACAAAGTGCAATGCAGTACAGTACACTAAGTACACAACACGGGGAAATGAAGTACAATAAATACACAACACAGTGCAGTACAGTATAATAAATATACAGTAGAGTGCCACATAGGACCATGCAGCATAGTGCAATAAACAGACAACAAAGTGCCACATGCTATAATCCATACAAAGCACAGTACAACACAGTACCATAAATACACAACACAATGCATCACAATACAGTACAGCAAGTACACAGAACAGTGAAACACACGACACAGTGCAACATAGTCCCTTGCAATAAATACAAATTGCATGGGCAATACACTACAATAAACACACAACACAGTGCACAGAGTACAATCAATGCACAGTACTGTGCAACACGTTACAATAAACACACAGGACCATGCAGCATAGTACATAAATATACCACATAGTGCCACAGAGTACAAAAAACAGATGTAAATTCAATACAAGGGACAGTGCAACACAGTACAGTACCACAAGTACACAGCACAGTCAAACACAATAAATACATATCACAGTGCAACAGAGTACAATAAATACACAACAGTGCAACATATTACAGTGCAATAAATACAAAGGACATCAGTAACACAATGCAGTAAATACACAACATAGCGCAATAGAGTCCAATAAATATACAACACAATCATGCAGCATAACAACAATAACACAATAAAACAATAATATCTGCACAGGATCTTACAACGCAGTACAATCAGCACAAAACAGTGCAACACGGTATAATCAATACAAAGCAAAGTATAACATAGAACAACAAATACACAGGACAGGCAAAAACAGTAAAATAAATACACAGGACACGGGGAACCAGTGCAGTAAATACATAACACAGTGCCACAGAATATGCCAAAGCATATCCGTGCATACTGCATTTTATTTCAGTATCAGCTGCATTTTATTTCAGTTAATTTCAGTATTTCAGTTTAGTTTGGTAAATTTCCATTCAGAGTATTTTGTACTGAGTGTCCAAATATTTTTTGATGTATCTTGACCTATCCCAGGTTATAATGAGATGGCCAGTATGGAAGCGGCAGTGACGGATGGGGGTGGAGGCTTTCTGAATTAGTCTAGGCTATCCTGGAGGCCTTCCGGGGTGCATTCATTTGCAAAACACTCAGGGAATGGACCATCCATTTCACCCCTGGCCTCCACCAAACCCCCCACTGGAGAGATGGTATCTTATCAACTCAATAATGGCTGTGCATACAAAAAGAGACTTAAAATCGGCTGGTGCTTCATTTTCAACTGGGGTGTGAGAGGGGCTTGGCTTGGGGAGAGCGTATGGTGGTGGTGGATGGGGGGGTTGGTTAGGGGTGACAAAGATAAGTGCTGAAAGGGTGACTTGAATGATAGCACCAAAGGCCAAAGCTTTGCCTTGGGATTTACTTATCTGACTGGCAATAAGAAATGCAAACAGCATTCAGTGTGCAGATAAAATAGCACTGTCTTCATTACTCATCCGAAAATAATAAAGAAAGCAAAGAAAAGGGAGAAGGTAGGAGGACTGCTCCACAGGGAGCATGCTAGAACAAAATAAAACCTACATCCGGACGTTCTGCGGGGGGTTAAGTGAAAATATAACCGAAAATAAAATCTGTAGTTTTATAATAAGTCAGAATTATATAATAACACTACGGTGGATTGGCACCCTGTCTAGGGTTGTTCCTGCCTTGAGCCCTATGCAACCCTGTCCAGGATTAAGTGGATAAGAAAGTGAACGAATGCATGAACTAATGTGGTACATAATAATAATAAACCTCCTTATAGTGGTGGTTCAGTTCATAGTGGTTCTGTTCAGTTAGGCATTATGCAAAGTCGTGAACTTTATTCATTTACTACACAAGAGGAAAATCCCTTGGGAGATAAGAGTAGAACTCAATGTGCACAGACTGGGTTAAAAACCTACTGTCCAGTCCACAATACACCCAACTCAGTTTCCTTCTAGGGTGAATGCTAAATCAAAGTGTAGCCCATACTTCTGTGCATTCGATCAGTGCTATACATTAATACAGATGTGCAGATATGTTGTGGTCCAGCTGTTCTACACCTGTGGTATAGAAGGTACATTTAAGCTTCACTCATACATCCAAATAAAACTGTAAAATCTGGATAATTAAAGACATGGGAAAACTGAAATGGAGATGGTGCTGTCCAAAAACCTGTGTTAAGATGAAGGTTTACAAGATGCCCTCCAGAGAGGCCTACAGAGAGGTTTCCTCAGTAGATACACAGATCAGTTGAAACATTAAAACCACCTGGTCTATAACAGTATATAGTTGTTGGCCTCAAATTAATGTCCACATGGATGCCCTCAGGACATTACCCAGAACATCACACTCCCTTCATCGGCTTGTCATCTTTCCACAGTGCATCTTGGTGCATTCACTTCCCCAGGTAAACAGAACACATGTACCTGACCATCCATGTGACAGAAAAGAAAACAGGACTGATTCTGGCAGTTCTGACACTCGCATGTCAAGTAGAGTCAAGTCAGATTTATTTATATAGCTCTTTTTACAATGGAGCATTGTCTCAAACCATCTATACAATTTTAAATTATCTTCTAATATCTAGGGCCAATCCCAAATTCAGCAAGCCTGGGGCAACAGTCACAAGGAAAAACTCCATAAATGTTATAAGGAAGAAACCTTTGGAGGACCAAGTCTCAAAAAGGGACACATTCTCCTTGGGTAGCATAGATGATAATGTAAGAATGAAACGAATTTATCTAGTCAAATAAGTCTATAGTAATAGTTCAAAAACTAACGTAAAAATATGCATATCAGCATTATTTAGCCAGATACACAGAGTCACTTTAGGATCTTGAGACCTCAGCAGGAAAGTCCTTGGCTTCATGTTGTCCCCAGCCAACCGGTGGGAGAGAGTTACTGCCCTCTGGTGTGGCCCGGGCATGGTGGGGGTGGAGCTTATGATGGAAACAACTTGAGGGGAGCTGTAGCAGAGGAACTAGTGTGTGGGGCTACACAACGTGTCCATCATAGGCACTTTTGATTTTGAACATTTATTTAGTCATTTACCAGACACACGTATCCAGAGCGACTTATAGCTGATACAGTTATCCAAGCAGTTGTAGGTTTTGCTCAAGGACCCAACCGTGGCCGCTTGGCAGAGATGGGATTTGAACTTGGACCTTCTGGTTCCTAGTTCAGTACCTTAACCGTATCACCACCACAGTCCCAATAAACAAACAAACATAACTATTTCTTGTAACTGTACACAAACTTTACTGCTTCTCCAGATCTGTATCTGCAAAATTAAATGCTTCAGTTTGTTTATCAAAAAGTCCAGATATATTCCCATATATGCAGCGACTGTCCTGCACCATGTTAACAATCAAATCATACATGACATCATTTTTTTATCTTATATATTTAACTTACTATTATCTCTGGTTCTTCAGGCTCTACCAACAGCAAACAATAACCTTAAAGCCTCACAGCAAGAAGGTCCAGGGTTCAATCCCAGAGAGAGTGGTCGTTGGCCGTTACATGTGTGAGTGTATGTGCCCTATGATGGGTTGACACCTTGTCTAGGGTTGTTCCTGCCTTGCTGTTCCGTGACCCTGACCAGGATTAAGTGGATAAGCAAATGAATGAATGACTGAACTTTGAAGCCAGCACTCAAAAGAAGTCAGTAATGTCATCATCAAAAAGATCTGAAACACATGGCTGGTGACCATAAAACATTAAGGGGTCTTGCTCAAGGTCACTGCTACAGCTGCACCTAAACCACTGCCCCAGGGAATGTATTTGATAAGACATATATGAGATGTGAGGCTAGAAAAACACTTGTAGTGTGAAATGACCGCAATAATTGCTTGCCAATCGATTCCTTAATGTTTTGGACCATAAGAGTGGTTCCACATGTAAGCAAGTACTGTCTGGTAGTTTTAGGTCACCTGATTTCCTGTCAGCTTCCTGGGACACTATGCAAACAGAAAGGAAATATCTTTGAGAAACTCAATTTGTAGCTAATGAAATCACTGGCTCTCCATGCCTTTTGTCACTGCTCAGATTTGCTGATAGAAGCAAGAACTGCAATTGACTAATAAGAAACACATATTACCATTTTTCAAACCTGACATATAGCATACAAACTTGTTTATGGACACTCATACCTGCTGGTGCATAATCCCTGCAAAGTAACACATACATATTAATGTTATTCAGAATGTATTTAATCATAGCCCATGAAGCAGACAAGGTAAACGCAGGCATGGTGCCAGGTTAGTGATCAATGATGGTCCTGTACGCGCAGTGTGTTTTGTGACTGACGTATAGTTAACAGATCCAGCACGGGTCCAGCTTGTACCATTAATCTCTCCTCAGTGCTGCAGTCCATCAAATCATACCACAATTACTAACATACATAGATTTATATGAATAAATGTTTCCGGGTTTTCTTTTTAGCTCACAGTGAGTATTGGTCAAGAATGGGTTTTTTTTTTTTTATGTGATCAGGTGTGCTCAAGTGGAACTGTAGTCTAATATTACCACAGAGACCTGGGATCAAGCTGACTTAATCTGGTGCTATGTGTTTCATTAATGTTCTGTCCACAGTGAGGTTCCTTAAAAATAAACATTAATAAACACTGAATATGACTTTAAGTGATTGCCTTCAAATACACCTAATGTGAGTTAAAAAAAATATAGATTTGATAGTTAACATCATTCTGCACGTTCTTGGATTGAGATGGCAGTAAATAGCTTGCCTTATTGAGACTTACTTAATAGGTACCATTGGAAAAAAACATGCAATAGTAGTCTGTGCTGTGTGTGAATGATAATTGTTTTAAACATACTTTAGTGACAGTGTGAAAGCAAATTTAAATTGCTTAAGCTGTTTATGTTCTGGTTTAGACCAAATCTATGACTGTAATGCAATATACAGCAATGTGCAGAAGTTTTATATTACAGTTTAATTATTTCTCTTTATTAGAATGCAAAAAGAACATACCGGAAATTTGTATGTAGTATTAAAAAATCTCAGAAAAAATAGCTTTTATAGGCATAGTAACAAGTATTTAGTGTGATCTCCCCTTACACTTGAGCAATAGCAGCATCTGGCAGCTTCATTGGGATGCCAAACTGATCCTTCTACAGTCTGAAGAAGCTTGATCAGGAAGAGTCTTTTTGGAAGTGCAGCAGCCAAGAAACCACCTTTCTGGAACGGGAAGAGGTTGAAAAGGCTAAGAATGCTAAAGCTAACAAATTTTGTAGAAAAGAGTATTATGTGACTAATGACTAGTGATTAATCCACGTTTTTCATTTTTGGGTCCATTTATCGATAATATCTTATATATGGTCTTTAGACCATTTCTAAAACAACAAATCTAATGGTGGCCTAAGACTTTTGCACAGTACTGTATATGTAGGGTAAATATCTTAGGTCAGTTACTTACTCTATTTCATTAAAATACTAGTACCTTAAGAATAACTTAAAAGAACTCTGTAATGGCTAATAACTTTCTTGATGCTGGAAAATGTTCTCATTTCTGAAGTCCACAATAAAAAAAACACAGAAAATGAGCACAGCATGCAATGCTGATGTCGGTGTAAAAGCACAAGATTTGCAGATATCTTTAGAGCTGCTAAAGTTTCTGTTCATTACTCACTATCATTTACCAGAAAGCACTGAATTTCACTAGAAAATTATTAGTATAAAACAATTCTGCACATCTCTGAAGTTTACAAGAGACCATTTCATTTCCCACAAAGTTTGTAAGACGATATCTAGTGACTATTAAGACAAATGTCAATTGTTTATGCAGAAAAGGCACTACAGCTGTTGTGGTGTGGTAGTTAAGGTACTGGACTTTTGACCAGAAGGTATATGAATCAATCAAACTGCCACTGTTGGGCTGTTTAACAAAGCCCTTAATATACAATTGCTTAGACTATAAATTATAAGATTGTATCAGGTATAACTTACTTTGGATAAGACCATCTGTTAAATACTGCAAATGTGAACAAGTAATTATAAAAAATAAAAACAAAAACCTCCACCCAACTGTGACGCATGCCAGTGGTAATATGATTCACATAAACTCCAGAATGGGCTACAACTCTAATTGACTCTTCCTAAAATTAAACCAGCAGCTGCCAGAAAAAAAGGTTTTACCACTTATTAAATGTTATATTATTAATAATATTCAATGGTTCAGACACTTTTTCCACTTCACGATTCAAGAAGTTTATTTGTCACATGCACAATTATTGCTGGTACAAAAGTACCAGCATCAGCGACTGAGATCTAGTAAAATAGTAATGAAAATTTGTTTTAGTAAAAGAACATAGTACTAAAGAATAAAACAAAAGTACAACAAAAGAACAACAATAATAACAAGACCAATAATAAACAAAATAAAAATATACACTCGCTTATGACTTTATTAGGTACACCGCCTTGTTTCTACACTCCTGGCCCATTTTATTAGTTACAATTACCATATAGATGCACTTTGTAGTTCTACAATTACATATTGTAGTCCATCTGTCTGTTTTTCGATACTTTGTTAGCCCCCTTTACACTGTTCTGCAATAGTCAGGACCCCCACAGATCAGGTACTATTTGGGTGGTGCTCATTCTCAGCACTGCAGTGACACTGATGTGGTGGTAGTGTGTTAGTGTGTTGTGCTGGTGTGAGTGGATCAGACACAGCAGTGCTGCTGGAGTCCAGAGTGTCACTGCTGGAATCAAAATACAGGTAGTCTAGCTGAAAAATGTGTAGCCACCAGCATCCTGTGTGCACTGATGAAGGATTAGAGGACGACTAACAGAAACCGCAAAATAGATGAGCTGCTGGCTCTGACTGTATATGTACAGGATAAGCAATAAGGTAGGTGTGTCTAAGAGTGCACAGTGAGTGAACACAATGTTTAAAAACTCCAGCAGCACTGCTGTGTTTGATCCACACATCCCAGCAAAACCACACTAACACTCCACCACCATGTCAATGTCACTGTAGTGTTGAGAATGATCCACTACCCAAATAGGATCTGTTTTTTAGTCCTGTGGGGATCCTGGCCATTAGAAAACTAAGTAATTGAGACTAACAAAGTACGTAGAGAAACAGATGGACTACAGTCTGTAATTGTAGTACTATAAATTATTTGTATATGGCAAGTAGAACTGATAAAATGGACAATGAGTGTATAAACAAGGAGGTGTACCTAATAAAGTGAGTCTATGTATACATACAGTGTGGGCAAGAGATTGATAAGGGATGTTACAACTAGGGCACGTGAAAGTTTGTATTCTGTATGGCCTGAGGGAGAAACTCCTTTTTAACCTCTCAGTCCTGACCCTGATGAAGCAGAGGCGCTTCCCAGAGGGTAGCCACTGGAAAAGATTATGGTTAGGCGGTGAATGTCCTTGATGATAAGATTGGCTGATGACCTGCACCGACTGGAGTGGATAGCTATTAGACCAGGCAGTGCTGTCCTGGTGATGTTCTCAGCACATCGGATCACTCTATCAAGGGCTCTTTTCTTCTGAAAAAACTGCAATTTCCGTAACAGGCAGTGATGCTCCCAGAAAGAACAGACACTGCTGTTAGAGTGAAGAATGTTTTCTTGAATTTTCTTCTTCACCAATTTGGTGGTATGTGTCCATGTAAGGTCCTCAGAGATGTGGACTACAAAATACCTGTAACTACAATTCTTTACTGAGGTTCCATTAGAGAGCCTTAGAGATGTATATTGGTTCTCCCTTCTGAAGTCCATAACCATCTCCTTGGTATTGGAGACTTTCAGCTCCAGATTGTTGGCATCACGCCATGATGACAGCAGATCCACCCCATCCAAGTAGGCTGTCTTGTCATTATTTGAGATCAGGCCTACCACCATTGTGTCATTTCAAAATAGTGTTAGAGCTTTGATTGGCTGTGCAGTAGTGAGAGAGTATAGCAGTGGACTTAGGACGCAACCTTGGGCAGTACCGGTGTTGAGGGTTAAGGGACTGGGTGTGAACTTCACCACTTGAGATCTTTCAGACAGGAAGCTCAGCTCTGGCTCAGGAACACAATGAGCGGCTTAGCCCCAGTGCCCAGTTGCATAAAACACTGGATGATTTTCAGTTTCCCTGGGGAATTTATTTAATTGTGTTGCATAAAATCCCTCAGAAGTTTGACTTACCTGAGGGAAATCAGTAAGGGATTGACTGCAGTGACTGAGGTTTTGTTGCTGTAAAGGTCCACTGGTTCTGTGACAACGACTCATCAGCAAAAAAAAATGTAATTTATTTATTTTAAAAAATGTTCTCTCAGAGTCACTGTTTGAGGGCTTAACAGTTTTTAAACCAAAATGGAAAGTAATGGAGAAAACAAGAGAAGAAAACCGAACACACACAAAAAAATCACAACTTAATAACTGCAACGACAGCAATGAAGATAATAAAAATAGTAATGATGTATCAGACTCACCTAGTAAATAATAACACTGTTGACCACATTATTATTTTATGCTTTCTTAAGTTCAGATTAGGTTTTGCATCCCTAAATCTAAGGGAATTTATTATTAAAGAACTTTATGCAACACTTAATGCTTTTTAAAGAATTACTTAAAGGACGTTTGATACTTAAGGGAACATTTAAATGTTTTTTTCAAGATTTCCCTTAGGAAAGCCCTTAGGTAATACTTAAGGCATTTTTTTTGCAACATGCTTAACTTAAAAAGATGTCATGAGGGAATTTTCACTTAAGTGTGTTTTATGCATGGTGGCTCGGTGGGTAGGACTGTGGCCTCATAGTGAGATGGTCCTGGGTTCAGTCCCCATATGGACTGGTCTGGGTCCTTTCTATGTGGAATCTACATGTCCTCCCCATGTCCGTGTGAGTTTACTCCAGCTACTCTGGTTTCCTCCTACAGTCCAAAGACATACGTATTAGGTTAATTGGTGTATCTAAAGTTCCCCTAGTGTGTGAGTGTTTGTATGTGCCCTACGATGGATTGGTGCCCTGTCTAGGGTTGTTCCTGCCTTGCACCCTATGTCGCTGGGTAGGCACTGCCTTTCCAGCAACCCTGATCAAGGATTTAGTGGATAAGAAAGTGAATGAATGCTAATAGTAGTGAGTGACTATGCAGTCATGTGTGGGAGTATAGCAGTGGACTTAAGATGCAACCTTGGAGGGCACCAGTGTTGAGGGTTAAGAAACTGGGTGTGAACTTTCCCATCTTCACTACTTGAGGTCTATCAGACAGGAAGCTCTGGACCCAGGAACACAACAAGTGACTTAGTCCCAAGTCTCTGAGCTTAGTGACCAATCTGGTGGGCCAAACTGTAGTTAACAATTAGAAAGCACGCATAATTTCCAATGTCTAGATGGGAGAAGATGGTATGGAGGATGTTCAAGATTGCATCATCAGTACTCCTTTTACTGCAGGAGGTGAACTAAAAAGGATCCAATGAGCAGGCCAGAGATGAGCAGATGAAGTCTTTGATGAGTTTCTCAAAGCACTTCATTACAGCAGAGGTCATTTAGGCAGGCTGGGTTGGTCTTCTTAGGAATGTGGATTATGGTGCACATTTTAAGGCATTTAGGGACTACAGAATGGGCCAGCAAAATGTTGAAAATGCAGGTAAACACTGGGGTTAGCTGGTCAGAGCATGATTTTAACAGCCTCCCTGGTATGCCATCAGAGCAGGCTGCCTTCCTGCTGTTTACACATCCCAGAGCTTTCCTGACATCATGCCCTGAGATGGAGAGTGGGCGGTCCTCACTGGTCAGGTCGCATGCTAGCACTAGTCACGATGCCAGCGATGTTATTGGTATTACCGCTCGTGCCACTGACCTCAAATCATGCATAAAAGGCATTTTTCTGCACTGTGAATGACTAACCACTTGATGAATACAAATGTTAAGAGCACATTTTGATGTGTTATTATTTAAGCTACTGTATTGCGTTGGATGTACTGTTAAGAGTTGGATGAAGACCAGACTTCATTTCTGCAATGAACACAGAAAGGATTCACAACAAGTTCAGTGCAACCGGATAACAAAACTCTATTTGGAAAGATGGCTAGGAAATCAGCCGTTGATCTGTACTGTGCAAAAGCATGCCTGGATGAACAGTCACTGATTATTCATCTCTGAAATGATTCTGGTTAAAACACGACCCATACCACCGAGGGAAAAAGACAACACCTACAGACTAATAAAAAATCTCCACATCAGAGCTCATTTCATGATAAAATTGTTGGACCTCAGACGAGGTGCTCTGTTTAAGATCCATAGTAGGCTTTTAGATTTTCTTCTGAAACAGTTCATTATTGAAGATATGATCAGTAGCTGTTTGCTCTTCTTAAGATGTTGAGGCTTTTTCCACTGCCATTCATGCAAATGCACCCTCCAAGTGCTGCTGCAATTCTCTCGCAGCTTATCTACTAAGAGCCAGGCAATACAAGCCTTATTTATTCCCATGTGGTTACTATTTGTGAAGAGAAATGGCCTGAACCACCTCTGCCTTCTGTCTATAAAAAAAATGGCATAGACCATGAGGGCATCATCAAACCTGGGCAATGCATTATCAAAAAAGGCAACTGATTTAACTAGATGACCCCGATAAAAAAAGGACTTATAGCCTCATGAATACAAATTTAGCACACCGGCACATCCACCAGATTCCGTGTAGCAGATATTCTCAGAAAGAGAATCTGCAGGCAGACACAGAGGCTTAAGACCAGCTGAGCGGCTCACGGGGAACAAGAATAATTGGCCATTTTTTCCCCTCATATCACAGTTTTCAACAAGTCTGACAAACCCAGAGGATAAGAAGAAGAGCCTTCTGGCCCATCCAGGATCAGGCTAATCCAAGAATAAACAGCTGTGTGTGTAAGGATCAGTTGGTGTGGCCCTGCCAACCTCATAGGCCTCCGGTTCTCTGCTATCTAGGCAGACTGAAAGAAAACCTGATATGTTTGAGAACTACTAAAGAAAGGCAGAACAAAGGCCACCTCCAGAACACATTCTGAGGCCTGGGAGGAAGGCCAGCTTCTTTTCTGAATGACTGTTGCATTTATGCTTGGACAGATGTGTCTGTGTGCGTGTGTGTGTCTGTTGTTGGGAGGGGGGTTAGGGATTTTGCATTGACTCAGTCTGCAATACTTTTTTGTGTAAACAGCAAATCTAGCATGTTTGAGTAAATCTTATATTTTCCTGGTTTTCACTGGTAATTTGGTTGACATCAAACATACAATATTTTCTTATTACTCCAATGTACATGGGATACCAATCAGTAAGTCTCTCGTTATAGGTGGTAATGTTTATTTACTAACAGTTTAACTATATATTAAATATATAGTTATGAAACTATATATATATATATATATATATATATATATATATATATATATATTCATATATATTTATACCGTATTTTTCGGACCATAAGGCGCACTTAAAATCCTTTAATTTTCTCAAAAATCGACAGTGCGCCTTAAAATGCGGTGCGCCTAATGTAACGACGAGCGGCGAGGGAAGGAGACAAATGCAGGTTAGAACAAAGGAAAGCAGGATTTATTCAACAAAAGGCAAATGAGGTACACACACAGCGAACTCAGGCGAGGGTGAAAACGGGTGGACAACGCAAAACTAAGCCGAGGCTGTGAAAACGGGTGGAACGGAAATCAACCAGCAACAAACCTGGGCGAGGATTAGAACCGGGCGCGCGTTAGTGACGCGGTGCCGGACGAGATACGGTAGGGACGCGGAGATGACGAGCGTTTGGGACGCGGCGAGGACATCATCATTATCCGCGGTGATAGTGAGGTGAGTGCGGTTTAAATAGTGTGGATGTGATGATGAAAGAGGAAACAGGTGCGTGTGATTGTGGACGTGGGCAGGTGACGCTGGTGGGTGGCCAGCGATCATGACACCTAATGTATGAATTAATTCTGGTTGTGCTTTCTGACCTAGAAACCGATTGTAGATTGTACAGGTACAACACGGCGCTCATAAATCTGTCAAAATGTTTTAGCACGGTCTTGGTAGGTTACGAAGCTTACGGCAAACCGTAGTGCGCAGCATCACGGAGTTAATACGGTATGTGCTCTTCAGCATTAGGGTGTGTGCATTTCATTCATTTTCGAAGCGGATTTCAAACTCAACGCTATGACAGTCACGCAGTACAACATGGACATAGAGCAGCTGGGAGAGAATTCAACATTAACGAATCAATGGTACGGAAGTGGGAGGACAGCAAGAAGACGCCCTGAGCCAGGTAAAGAAGACCAAACTGATCTTCCTGACGGAACTTAGATAAGAGTTTTTGTTTCATTTCATGCGTCTTATAACCCCGGTGCGCTTTATGTATGAAAATATACCCGTTAGCAGCCGATCGTTGATATTGCGCCTTATAACCCGGTGGTGCTTTATAGCCCGGAAAATACAGTATATATAGTACTGTGCAAAGGTTTTAGGCAAGTGTGGAAAAATGGAATAGGTAGGAATGCTTTCAAAAATATGTGCTAATAGTCAATTTTTTGTCAATTAGCAAAATGCAACGTGAAAAAATAGATAAATCAAACCAATATTTGGTGTGACCAGCCTTAGCCTTCAAAACAGCACAGTCAGGGATCTTAATAGAAACAGAAACAGCTGTGTCAGAGGTTAAAACTTGGTGAGGAACAGCCAAATTGTAAGGAACAGCCAAATTCTGGTACAAAGGTGAGGTTGTGGAAGAATATTTCATGTCACAGGTCATACACCATGGCAAGACTGAGCACAACAACAAGACCCAAGGTAGTTACACTGCATCAGCAAGGTCTTTCTCTCGCAAAGATTTCAAAGCAGACTGGGATTTCAACATGTGCCGTGCAAGCTCATTTGAAAGCGATATTAAATAAACTAAATAAACATCTTGTACAACATAATGCATGTTTTTTCTTTTAGCAATTCACTTTATGTAATGAGTAACGCACTACTTAAGTGAAAAAAGTACTTACTTTTTCACAAGAAACTTTATTACTCATACTCAATTGCTTGACTGCTTTTACTTAAGTAAAAACTTTTAGACTTTTTAACGGTACGTGTACCTGAGTAATATATTTGCTACTCTACCCACCTCTGACGAAAGGTAAGAAAGTATAAAAGTGTGACAGAGTTCATATAATATAAATAGTCTTCTCCAGAATGTTGGGCAAACTACATATGTCACTGATTTTCTAAATCAAGAGAAGTTACTAAGAACATTTGTAGGGCATAAACTTCAATAATACATACATTTTAAAACATAATTTGATAAATGACCTAAAATTGTATATGAGAAAATGTTTGGCAAAATGTTTTTGTAAGGTCTCAGAACTATGGACTTGATAACAGCCCAAATGTTTGCATGACGCTATTGTTGGATGAAGATTTCATGCAGATTTGGGTACGGATTTATGGAAAATATTTGAATGAGATAAACCTGTTTACTATAAGAGGCTCCTAGCTCCAGCATAATCGTGGCTGCTCAAGTACTGCATGTTTTGGGTAGGACATTGTCTGAATTTGAGTTTTTACTCTGTCATTCCTTACTAATGACCTTCACGTTATGCATTATAGGCTTCGAAATAATATAAAGCAGCTTAATTTAAAATGTTTTAAGGGTTTCCCTTAATTACTAATCTATATTTTGTCCGGTCACAGAAAGTGAACGTGAGCTTGGGCTGAATTTGCACAGAGGTTCAGGAAGAAGGTAGAAGCAAACAGTCATGTGGGAAAGAGCAGAAATATTGTGACGCTCACCCTTGCTCTCTCTCTAATTCTGAATCCCTCCCTCTTTCTCTCTCACAACAGGGGGCTGTGGGTGGTAGCGGGGCGTCCGTCTCTGGTGAGAATTGATTTTCATCATTCCTCCCCAGCCGCCCCCAAACCCCATCGCAGCAGAGGGCTCAGGTCACATCCCTGCCTGCCCGAGCAAGATAACAACAAACGAAATAAGAGCAAGTCACCTGGAACTACATAAAACTACACATATTGCCTCAAATTGACCGGCTCCATTTCAGAGCACAGTTTGTATAGGAGAGTTTATGGTACTAGTGCAGCTTAGTATTTATTTCTTTATTTATTTTGTAGAGTTGTCTTATGTACATATTACTGCCTCTCTCCCTCTTTTTCTCTCTCTCCGAGGCATTCCATCTGATTATGAGCACTTTGCAATCTAGGACAGTTTGATTGATGCTCCTCCACCATGAGCAGAATTTTGAGCAGTGCCTCCTCGCAGCGCCCGGCTACACTTCTGCAAGCTAGTAACCTTGAATTTATGTTGCCACGGCAACAGCACTGGTCATGCATTATGGATTATCATTGAAATTCTACACCACCTACCTAACATAATAATGGAGGCTTGGGAGTTAATCAAATCAGCCAGTCTCTGCATGTGTGTGTGTGTGTCTGTGCGGCTGCGTGTCTGAGTATAAACCTATTCTCATGTATATGCACAACGTATACTGACGCGTTCGGACATTGGCTAAGAAACGCATGCACGTGTTAGGAAGTGGACGCAGCTTGTGTATGCTCTGCATCTGCATGTGTGCTTAATGTAAATGCAAGAAGGTGTGAGGTGAGAAGGCTGCCTGCTGCTGCTCCAGATGGATGGCACTACTTTAAACGGGCCGCTCCATCCAACCGACGCTGGAGGACAGAATTGTATTAAACAGACCTTGAAAGATAGAATACTTTGTCAAATTCCCAGTCATGACATTTCAGCATCTAATATTGTCACTCTACCTGCATTCTAGATATAATTATACAAATGAAATAACATATGACATTTCCAACTACTCCTGGGACGCTATTTGCTGATATACCAGTATGTATATTAGTATATTAACATAGAAATATATATGACTCTGCTTCCAATATTGGTGTATCTGAATAAGTTGAGATTCATTATTAAGCCAATATGGCCAAAATTGAGTATGTGTCGGTTTTGCCACGTCATTAGGTCTAAAGATAAACCTTAATATTAGCCATCGCGATTGTTGGAACATAACTAAAAGGGAGTAAGTTTTGAAAGGGGGTCACCTTAGAACACTGATATCTAGGGGACCTACTTACTTGAAAACCTGTTTTAAAATGTTTTTCATTATAAATTATTTAATGAGCATATCAATTTGAGTGAAATGTTGAAGGTTGTTGAAAAAAAACATGCATTCAGATATTTGTAGGTACAGTAGTACCTCGGAACTCAAATTCGTAGTACCTCGAATTCAGTTCCCGACCCATTTTGACTTGAAAAAATTGTCTCGGTTCTTGTCGGTTGCTCGGTACTCAGCGCACTTGCTTAAACTTTTTAATTCATGATTTAATTCATGATTCACAAGTCATGATGCAGTACACAGTGATTCAGGTGCACAATAGCCCTCAGAGAAGGTCTCCGCTATTTTTGATCATGTTTTTCTTTATTTTTACATCTACAGTATTGTATTCTCAGTTCAAATAAGTCTCCGTGGGTCCTAAAAAGGTTAATTCATAAGATTCAACCAAAAGCAATTCAACCGAAAGCAATACAGGAAAGCTCCAGAACACAGGGTGCAGTTAGCTTAGGAGCTATGCTAGTGCCTGGAGTCCATCAATAGAGTAAGTGTTGCTTTTACTTTTCACTTTCAATCAATTACTCACTAAATTACATGAGATTTATCAACACTTTATTATAAAATACACGTTGTCTTAATAATTTTGGCCAACTGTAGGTGAATTTAAGTGTTTTAAACATTATCATTACTTATCATAGGCTCTCCTATGAAATACTTGTTAATCTCCTCAGTTCCATGCATATAATGCATTATACAGTGTGGATTTCCTGGGGGTCTGGAATGGATTTAATTCAATTTACATTATTCCTTATGGGAAAAATTTGCTCAGTTCTCATCGTATTCGGTTGTTGACAAGCCTTCTGGAACGAATTAACAATGAGAACCGAGGTACCACTGTACGTGGTATGTCTCTCTGACCTAAACCCCACTGAGCATTTCTGGAGCACTGGAAGACAGAATGTCAAGCATTCAGCAACATCACAATGTGCTCTTGGGAATATTGTGGAATCATGCATGGATCATCAGAATCTGCACAAACTTATCAAGCCCATGCAAGCTCAAGTGCATGCTGTCATTACAGTTACAGGGGGAGCATACCAAATACTAATAAATTCCGAAATGTATGTATTTCAATCAAGTTGTTCTGCTGATTATATGATTTGTAATGAAAGACACTGTATAAAAACATTGTAAGTAAATGATATGTAGTTTGTACATACACGCCCTAATTCAATAATGGTTATTAGACATAAACCATACCATAACACCTCACAGTTTCAGCTGACACATGTTTGTTAGATAGTACTACACAGCTCACACACATACGTACAAACACTCAGTAGGCGGCCTGAATGGGTTAAATTACACATTGTTTTGGACTATAGATCAGAAGGTCCAGGGTTTCAAATCCAGCGCTGGACCCTAGCCCACAAATGATTGGATAATATGTTGTATACTTGCATTGGTTGTAAGCTGCTCTGTAAGCAAATACAGAAACATTTGAATGCATACTTATTAAAACACTGGAAAATAAGAAACAAAAACACTTAGCATGTTTTAAATGTCTGTGCATTCTTTTCCAAATGTTCGACTAGTGCTTATTGGTTCTAAGGGACTTGTCTTTGGGAAATACAATACTGTGCAAACGACTTGGGCACCATTAGATTAGCTTATACCAAGTGTTTAGCAAGTTGTAATGACCGTATATAGTTATTTCTCAGCCTCTTTATTAGAATACAAAACAGACAATACAGGACATTTATATACAGTATTAAAAATTGGAACCAAAATGCATTAAAACAGCAGCTTCTATGGCTTCTATTGCCTTCAAGGCCCTTGCAATAGCAATAGCAACTAGCATCTGGGGTAACTTCTCAAGGATGCCAAGTTGACTTTCTAAAGTAAGAAGAAGCTTGATCAGGAACATGGTCTTTTTTTGGGAGGGTAGGTAACAGCCAAGGAAACCCACTTTTTTCCGGAAGGGGAAGAGGGTGAAAAGGCTAAGATATGCTAAAGCTCACAAAGATTCAAATGAAGAGAGTTGGAAAGATGATTATGTAGTGATGAATCCAGTAGTTTACCATTATCTGGACACAATAATCAACAGTATGTTACATATGATCATTATAGCCATTGGTAAAACAACAAATCTAATGGTGGCCTAGACCTTTGGACAGTACTTTATGTCATATTTAAGACTGTCTTTTCTTTTCACGTAGCAAATCAACAAAACAAGTAATTTGACCAGAGTTGCCCAAACCTTTGCATAAGATTATATGTGTGAACTGTGTGTGATCTCCTGACCTCATATGCACACAGACAGCTGTGATTTCTACTCTCTTAAACTATTATTTACCCAAAACCACACCTAATAATGCTGTACTGTTTCTAAACCCTTTGAGAAAACAATTTGCAGCTTCTGCGCGGTCAGTATGTGCCAGACAGAAATGGAGATTCACACATCAAACATTCATAAGTAGTGACTGTAATTGTTTTAATGTGTTTTTAGCGAACTCTTCTAAATGCTTTACAGTGGACGCAGGCTTCCTCCACGGGGTCCAAATGAATACCGTTGAATCAATGTGAAATGAACAATGGAGCTGTGCTGCCTCTCTCTGAAAAGCTTTCATTGTTTTGCATCTTTAATGACGAGGAATCGAGCGAAGGGGTTGGGGACAGACTCAAGATGTTCCATAATACAAAGACAAAAAGAAACAGCATCTATTGCTCCATAATTAGGTGCTAGAGGGTGTCTGACAGCTTATGATGTAGTGACACCACGAAACCAGCCCTGCAGTCCTTTCATTTTATACTGTCTGCACGGCTCACCGTCAGCTGCTTAATATAGAATTCAGTGTTATGAGCTGGTTTAATGCAGCTGCCAAAAACATCACGAAAACAATAATTGGTACATGCTGCCAATGTGAATTTCTATAGTAAGAATGTTCATAAGTTCAAAAGTTCATAAGTATTTATAAAGTAATGCTGTACTTTGCTGACATAAAATAAGCTCCAGTATAAGCCTTTGGGCTTCAATTTATTTAATGGCGTACCTTTGAAATAAATACTGAAGAGCACTGAAAAATTCCTTACATAAAATGCACAATCCTGCTATAAAAGTCTCCTATATAATGCTGGCTAAGGGACGTTATGAGACCTCTTGGTCATGTGGCCGTCGCAAGAGCACTCAAATTATTTTTATAAATCCATATGACAATTAAGTATCCTGGCAGGGTGAGGTCTGACATGTGCTAGCAAGATGCATGAAGTAACTGCACCTCATGAATTCCTAACATACAGATCAATGCTTCCTTACTTCCAAGCACAAAGATGCCTAACATTCCCTAGTGTTGCTTTGGTCGATAAGGGAGAAAGGGATGCCATCGTTCACTCAGTGAGCAGGACCAATTATGCTGACTTGGTATCCCAGTCACAGGTGGCTATGACATCACTTGGGATCGAACTTCAGAGCTCCAGAACTCCAGGGCTTCAGATCTCCTGATGATAGGGTGAATGATTTACTATTTTCTATTATTCACTTGGGATCCCCTTTCTGCCTTTTTAAACTTAAAGGAATAAGGAAAGTGTACTAAAAAGTGAACAATTGCTATATATATATATATATATATATATATATATAGTTTGTTTGTTCAACAAGCTTAGAGTTGAAGCCTGCACTCATTTGTTGGTACTAGCTCAACAGGCAAGTATGTGAAACTGATTTAAAGGCTTATTAAATATAGAAGTGGGAATTATTATCTTCCTGGGCACATGGTTTGGAATATTGCACGCATCATTCTATTTCCTATACAGCCATACCTCTCTATCTGAACTCCCACTATCCAATTTCACACTAATCTGCGGAATATTGTAATACCCTAACCCGCTATTTGAATAACTATTACATTAAACTAAATGGCATCCTGATATTATGGTATGTATTTTCCAGCTGATATTAAGTATTATTTTATGGCACCTGGCCAAAGATGAAATGTACTGTGAGAGAATAGTTCTTCTTCCTGTACTTACAGCACAAAACATTGCTGGGAAGCAACAGATAAACTGCAAGATCCACATGCCAGGGATAGTAGAAGTGTGAAACGAGATACATGACATGCATGAACAAGACAGGGCAATGACAGCCCTGCTCAACAGACAGACAACAGGAAGGAGGATAATTCTAAAGTTTCTGGTGCCATAATACATTTACCAACTACTTTATGTACACCTTGCTACCAGTAAACCCTAGAGATGGCTGTGCATGAAAATCCCAGTAGATCAGCAGATTCTGAAATACTCAGACCAGCCCGTCTAGCAGCAATAACCATGCCATATTCAAAATCACATAAATCACGTGTTCCTCATTCCGATGCTCGGTTTGAACTTCAGCAGGTTATCTTGAAAATGTCTACATGCCTGAACGTATTGAGTTGCGGCCTTTATTTTCACTTAAATTTCACTTATTTCATGTATCTGTTGGTTATTATTGTTGTATTTCATTCATTTGCTTTGTTTCATAATTTTGATAATGAATTACACATGAATATATGCATAAAAAAGTCATTTGAGGGTTGTGAATGGATGAATCCTATTTCCGTTACTTCTTATGGGGAAATTAGATTTAGGCTTCAAACAAATTGGACTTCAAATGGACTTCTGGAACCAATTAAGTTCTAATTCCGAACTTCCACTGTAGGTTCCCACGATTACAAATACGCATAATACATTACGTTGTCTTTTTAAAAAGATGTGAAGGGAAGGCATGTGGTGGCTCAGTAGATAAGGTACTGGACAATTAACCAGAAGGCTTCAGGTGCTGGGACTGCCATGTTGCTTCTTTTGGGTCCTTGAGCAGGACCCTCATTTGCTTGGATTGTACCCTGTAAGATTGAATTTGCATATAGGTGTCTGCTAAATGCTGTGAATAGGTTGGTTAGGGCATGGTACTAAACATATGACAATTGGTTTTCCCCTACTTGTTAGGAATAATAGCAGCAGCTAAAGAAACCAATTTCATCCAACAAACATGTCTTGGGAAATCAACTGGCAAGGCAAATCACAACCATCATTTTGGATTGTTTTTATGTGCAAAACATACTTTTGCATTTATCAGTGTTAGGTTTATTTTGCTATATTATATGAATTTATTCAGCACGTGGCAATGGCTAGGGTTTAACCGTGAAGACAAATTACACATTCAGCAAGCCTGCTCGCTGGACGTGAGCCACTTATGTGTGAACGGCAATTAACACCAAATTGCTGCTCTGAATGTATCTGCTCCTGTCTTTGGGTTTGTGTTCAGCTGTTCCCTAACATCTTCTGGCAGATGGCTTCCTGTGTGGCTCCGTGTCATTGTCAGACCTAAACAGCAAATGAGAACGTGAAGAAAAACAGCAATCCACATATTCAATCAAACAAACATTTCTATGCAAATTAAAAAAAGAATGCTTGTTTAAATGAGCAGCTCAGGCTGACTGAAGGCTACACAATTGGTGGTGACAGTTTGAGAGGAGAATGCGTTAGGGCAGTAATGGTGGTGAGTTAACCAGAGGAGCTGGTGATGGATTTGGCTGTCTGAATCCATTCCTAGGGAAGGAGGATCCTAATCCTGGGTGCTGGGTTGCTGAATATTCCTCCATAATTAGTAGGCCATTTTTTTATTCTTCTGCAGGAATTGTAAAGCACTCGATCAGCTCTGACGGAAATTTTTGAGGTGCAAATTAAAGTTCTGACAGCTCATCTCTGAGGTGAGGATCATTGGGGGGGTGCGAGTGAGGATGACTGTTCATAGTAATACAATGGGGCAAAAAAGTATTTAGTCAGCCACTGATTGTGCAAGTTCTCCTACTTAGAAAGATAGGAGAGGTCTGTAATTTCATTTTCATCAGGGTACACTTCAACTATGAGAGACAAAATGAGAAAAAAAAAATCCAGGAAATCACATTGTAGGATTTTTAAATAATTTAATTATACATTATGGCGGAAAATAAGTATTTGGTCAATAAGAAAAGTTTTCAACTCAATACTTTGTAAACATGACCATTGTTTGATGTTACACCAACGATTCCTGTAAGTCTTCACCAGGTTTTTGCACCCACTGTAGCTGGTATTTTGGCCCATTCTTTCTCCATGCAGATCTCCTCTAGAGCAGAGATGTTTTGGGGCAACAAAACGGACTTTTCAACTCCCTCCACAAATTTTTCTATGGGGTTGAGGTCTGGAGACTGGCTAGGCCCACTCCAAGACCTTGAAATGCTTTTTACGGAGCCACTACTTCGTTGTCTGAGCGGTGGTGTGTTTGGGATCATTGTCATGCTGGAAGACCCAGCCACGTTCCATCTTCAATGCTCTCATGATGGAAGAAGGTTTTGGCTTAAAATGTCCCCGTTCATTCTACCCTTAACACGGATCAGTCGTCCTGTCTAGCCCTAAAGTTTGTTTCCACTCTCATGTTTCACAGTAGGTATGGTGTTCTTGGGATGCAACTCAGCATTCTTCTCCAAACACGACGAGTTGAGTTTTTACCAAAAAGTTCTATTTTGGTTTCATCTGTCCCTATGATATTCTCCCAATCCTCTTCTGGATCATCCATATGCTCTCTGGCAAACTTCAGACAGGACTGGACATGAACTGGGACATGCCTGGCACTGTAGGAACCGAGTTCCTCTCAGCATAGTGTGTTACTGATGGTAGCCTTTGTTAGTTTGGTCCCAGCATAATTTTTTATCTGAGTTTATTTTTAGTTAGATACATTACACCCAAGTAATATGAATGTCCTAAAATTACACAGGGAACCACTGTAATTAGGATTTTTTTCAATGACTATAGATCTAATTATAAAGCAATCATAGAATTCCCAGTGAGATTATCATGGTCTCGATGGGGTGGGGGGGGGGGGTGCCTTAACAATTGCTCTCAACACAGTTGATTTATTCACACAGCCTGCTTGCCGATTGTAAGATTCACTCTGCCCAGTCTGTGGCAAGGTCTATACAATTTATTCCTGGTGTCCTTCGACAGCTCTTTGGTGGGTCTTGGCCATGGTTAGCTTGGAGTCTGACTGTTTGATGCTGTGGACAGGGTCTTTTATACGATAACGAGTTCAAACAGGTGGCCATTAATACAGGTAACGAGTGGAGGCAGACGAGCTTCTTAAGCGAAGTTTTGTTACAGGTCTGTGGAGCCAGAAATATGTTTATATTTGTGGGTGACCAATACTTATTCCCCACCATGATTTACAATTAATTCTTAAAAATCCCTACAATTGATTTCCTGATTTTTTTTCTCATTTTGTCTCTCATATTTGAAGTGTACCTATGATAAAAACTACAGACCCTCTCTCATCGTTCTAAGTAGGAGAACTTGCACAATCATGGCTGACTAATACTTTTTTTTTTCCCCACTGTATGTATATTTTATTTACAAACGTTTTATTAAGTAAAAAAAAAGACAAATATTTACTGTCGTATCACTTTGATCTATTTTTTCCCCCTTTTTTATATTATAGTCCACATCATTTAGTGTCCTTGAAGTAAAAAACAAGATTTTTCATTGTTTAACTTCTCTTGGGTGGCTGGGTCATTTTATATAAAATGATTTTAGCGTTAAAATGTTTAAAAATGCATGGAAGTCATCATTTACCATTTAAGGCATGATTGGCTCTGGGCTATTAGTCTTCAACCATGAGCATTTTAATAAGGTGACTCATGATTCTTAGGTTTTACAAATATATCTTACAATTCAAATTATTTTACAAAAATACATTTCTTAAAATAATCCCAAGCACCACAGATCAAACTAATCCCTTTTTGTACATATAGATTAGACAGGAGAGGATTTGATAAAGCTCTCTATATAAAAGCTTGATTGGATGGATTATGGATAATTTTTTATCTGAGTTTATTTTTAGTTAGATACATTACACCCAAGTAATATGAATGTCCTAAAATTACACAGGGAACCACTGTAATTAGGATTTTTTTCAATGACTATAGATCTAATTATAAAGCAATCATAGAATCAATTTAAAGTATCAAAAACAGGGTTAAGTGGGACTGTGCACATATTTTGGAATAAGCTACACATTCATCATCCTTTTTAATTAAACTGGGTTATCCTACATTTTCTAATGTTAAATACACAATTAACACTTACACCACGGTTTTATTTAATCACAAAGAGTTCAAGTTATTTATTTGTCAGTGGCTATAATTCTTTCTAAAAAAGGAAAAACATTTGAAGGCTAGTTTGTGGTTTTTAGTTATTTGTTGAACTTTTAATAAAGATTATATTTCAGATTGAATATAAACTAATTAGTATACTTTGACTACTGATAGATAACTAAATATTTGCTCATGATTTTATATCTGAGCTCTTTAAAATGATGTGTTGCCATACAAACAGGTCAGCAAAAATAAATATATAACTCATTTATAAATACATTCCCAAAGGGCACAACCAACAAAAAGCCCTTTTATTTTGATATTTTCCTAAAACGTTTACAATGTATTGCGTTGTAATAAACGTGTAATTTATGACTCATGACTAAGCTGTTTTAAGATATTGAGCCATAATTATATTACCATGTTCGGTGGTGTGACATCAGAGTCTACACAGTTACAGATTAAATAAAAACACCCATATGTATATACAGTTCTCACCTTAATTTGTTACAGAAAGCTCATCGAGTAACAAAAACGAGAACTGAGCAAATATTTTCCATAAGGAATAATGTAAATTGAATTAATCTGTTCCAGACCCCCAGAAAATCCACAAGGCAGTATATGCAGTAATGTATTAAATGTATCATGAACCAATGAATTCAATGTAGTCTATACTCTATCATTTACACTTATGTTATCCCACATTTGGCCAAAATCATTAACACAAAGCTTATGTTTTAATAAAGTGTTGAAAAATATAATGTAATTTAGTGAGTAATGGATTGAAAGTGAAAAGTAACAGTAAAACACTCTATTGATGAAATCACATAAAAAAATATATGTGAGCTAATGTACTTATTAACAGTTATAGTTATTTGGCTGGTCTGTTATCAGGAATGATGAAAGAACATGGCAGCATTTTCAATATTTATGAAGAGTCCAAGATTCTGGTGTACAGGTGTATAAATGTTCATACATTACTATCACTTTGTGCAACCTTAAGCATGAAAAACCTGCAGAAGATTAAACACTGGCTGGTCACTTTGTGTGTCCCTATATGGAAATTAGACACATGACCCCAGAATGGAGCATAGAATCAAGTGAACAAGTTTTCTGTGAATCAGTTTCAGTGTAAATCCACATTAGAGTAGGAAAATCAAGCAATCTGAGCAAAACAAATAAATAAATAAATAAAAATCTTCAAGCAAGGCATGGGCATTGTTGCTAGAATGGCCAAGTATTTCAAAAAGGGTTAAGGGCCTTACTCAAGAGCCCAACAGTTGCAGCTTGGAAGTGCTGGACCTTGAACCTGCAATCATTTTCTTCAATAGTCCAGTGTCATAACCATTAAACCTTTACTGCCCTCACTAACACAATTCATCCTGGTGCAGTCTGTCATGTATGATGTGGGTGCCAGTCTGTGTTGGGCTGCCCATTACTATCAAGCCCAACACAACCTCTGCAGGAGACAAAACTACCTCAAACCTACATTTACATTTACAGCATTTAGCAGACGCCCTTATCCAGAGTGACTTACAATTGATACAATCCAAGCAATTGTGGGTTAAGGGTCTTGCTCAAGGACCCATCAGTGGCAGCTTGGCAGAGGGACCAAAGCCTGGACCTTTTGGTCCATTGTTCAGTACCTTAACCGCTAGGCTACCACAGTCCACCTACCTTACCTTACTTGTCTTATAGTATTATAATCTTTTCATAATATTTCATTTTCTCTAAAACATTAGTTTAAATATATATATATATATATATATTTTTTTTTTTTTTTTTTTGGGGGAGGGGGGTTGTTGTATTTTCAAATATGTTCTCTCTGTTAATATTTAGTTAGCTTCTTTTTATTTAAACTATTACTATGAACTTAGATTATAAACTTAAATTAGATAACTTTAGTTATTACATATATCACCTAAGCCACCCAAGGAGGTTGGGTCCCTTTTTGAGTCTTGGTCCTACCAAGGTTTATTCCTTAAGACGTTTAGGGAGTTTTTTTCCTTGCCACTGTCACACTAGGCTTGCTCAGTTTGGGATTGACCTTAGATATTAGAAGGTAATAGAAAATTGAAGAGCTGCTTTTGAGACAATGCTCCATTGTAAAAAGCGCCATAGAAATAAATCTGACTTTAACGAACCTAAATATAACACATTTCTGCACAATGTACTGTATGTATTTTAAAACCTACATAGGAGGAAAAAAATTACATAAAAATGAACATGTGCAAATTTCCATGATGGTATTTCTTTCCCAAATGATTCATCTTGTTGTAATAACGCAGGCCTTCCCTTAAAACATGTTTGTTTGCTGGTTTAGCTGGCTCACATTTTTGAATCAGAATGTAGATTATTCTTCAAGGTGTAAAATGGCATAGCAGGAGGTGCTTTAAGAGAAAGTCACATGCAATCAATATAAAAATGTAGATTTGAAATAATTACACAAATCAACATTTTCAGGTATTTGTGAGAGAATCCCTTTTTTCAGCACCTCCATATGAAAGACCAGACACTGTTAATGCTAATCCTTAAACCCCCCAAGGACAGACAGACTGAGACAGACACAGATCCCGTACGCCACCATCTCTTCTTCCATCTCCATGCTGGTAGCACTGGGGTCATGGGTAAGGGGAGAGGGAGCTGCTTCCACATTAACGTCCTCATATTGGGCCTCTCTGGAAGTGTGGTGATTGATGACCACTGGTTTAAAGACTGAGGATTTCTTGTGTTCTTTCACCTTGGGAAATGTGGGTGCAATGAATGAGCAATGGTTCACTGACTGAAATCACCAGCAGAGGTTTGGATGATGTTGTCAATATATCAATGAGACATAGGATGCATACCTGTGACATGGTTCTGCTCCCGGCATAATTATGTGCTCTGTACGGCTGTTTGGACCTAATGAGGCTTTTAGAGAAGGGTCTGTGTGACTGGTTTAATTTGTATTTGACTTGAGGTGTGTGCGCCACTGAATAAATTCTATATATCACTATCCACTCAGTGGCCACTTCGTTAGGTAGACCTGTTCAACTGCTCGTTAGTGCAAATATCTAATCATCAGCAAGTCAATGGATTTAGTTCAAACCGAGCATCAGAATAGAGAAGAAAGGTGAGTCAAGGTGATTTGAATGTGGCATGGTTGTTGGTGCTAGATGGGCTGGTCTGAGTATTTCAGAAACTGCTGATCTACTGGGATTTTTGCACAGAGCCATCTCTAGAGTTTCCACAGAATGGTCAAAAAAGAGAAATATCCAATGAGTGGCAGTTCTTTGGGTGAAAATGCCCAAGGTCTTTAAGAGAATGGCCAGACTGGTTGGAACTGACAGAAAGACAACAATAAGTCAAATAACCACGTGTTACCACCAAGGTATGCTGAAGAGCATCTCCGAATGTACAACACATCAAACCTTGAAGCAGATGGGCCACAGCAGAAGAAGATCCCACTGTGTGCCAGGCAACTGCTTCTACAGTTCGCATGGGTCTCGATCTCTGCTGCAACATTCAGATGTTAAGATCAAGATTTTCACAAACAACATGAAAGCATGGATCCATTCTGCCTTGGATCAAAGGTTCAGGCTGCTGGTGGTATAAATGGGGTAGGGGATATTTTCTTGGCACACTTTAATACCAATTGAGCCAAGTTTAAATGCCACAACATTCCTGAGCAATGTTGCAGACCATGTCCATCCCTTTGTGTACCATCTTCTTCTCGGCATGTCATAAAGCTCAATTCATCTCAAACTGGTTTCTTGAACATGACCATGAGTTCACTGTACTCAAATAACCTTCACAGTCACCAGATCTCAATCCAACAGAGCAACTTTGGGATGTGGTGGAACAGGAGATTCGCATCACGGATGCTGTGATGTCAATATGGACCAAAATCTTTCAGAAATGTTTCCAGCACCTTGTTGAATCTATGCCATGAAGATTTAAGGCACTTCTGGAGTCTAAAGGGGGTCCAACCTGGTACTAGCAAAGTGTACCTAATGAAATGATCAGTGAGTGTGAATCATAGAAAGATTGCATCTACTTCAGATGGATAATTTAGTATGTATGAGTGTATTTTGGCACCAGGTTAGTTATTGAGCATGATGTTCCAGTTTTTTATGTAGCCATGAAAAATAAAAACTCTGGCACAAATCTGGCAAAAATGCCCCCGCATCACAGACCTTCATTAATTGGTCACGTTAAACCCACTGAGTGCTAAAATTTCATCTCCAGCATGTCGTGCCAGGCAAGAACTGTAATGAAAGTGCTTAATCACTGAGTATTCGCTTCACCAATTTCATGACTGTGCATGCAGCCACTTTGCATTTTCTGTTCATAAAATCACTGAGACCAGAGAACATATGCTTCAGTGATTTCAATAAGGCAGTGATTCTGGATGTGACTAAAGAAGTGATGCAGTGCAGCTCTAGACTTGCCTTTTGAATTATTTTCACTAGCTGATGATAGTGTGGATGAAAATGAAAGAGCAGGAAAAATTAACGACAGAGCACATCTATTTTACATTATGAGATAGTTAGAGTAGTTTTGCAAATAGGACCGATTATAGTAGGAACGTCAAAATTCTGCATATACAGCAGAAGCCAAAAGTCTGAGACCGCTATCGAAAATGCTTATGTTTGCAGTTGTCTTACATTTAATCCAAGGATTTTCATTAGAAATTGTATAGTGAATATGACAAATTGAGTAAAAATTTGAATCTCTGAAAAAAATATATTTTTGATACATTTCAGAATTTAGTAGTATTTTGTATGCCCCCCATTTTGCTCTAATGACAGTGTACACTTGAGCTGGAATGGACTCTGGGTTTGTGCAAAATCTGATAATCCATGTTATCCAGCATGATTTCACAATGTCCCAAGAGCATCTTGTGATGCTACTTAATGTTTGAACTTATCTGTCTTCAAGTGCCCCTATAAATGCTCAGTGGAGTTTAGATAAGGTGACTGTGGAGGAAAGTCTGACTATGGAGTTTGTTTGACTGAAACTGGGTTCTCTGATCAGTTAAGACAAAAATAGGACTTTTTGGCAACAGATACATGTGGTGGGTTTCTTAAAAGAAGCATAATACAGAAAAGAACCTAATCCAAAAGTTTAGTGGGGTT